>CM069908.1:120577739-120656713 GCA_036172215.1 Camellia granthamiana | reverse complement strand
GCGTGAATAGTGCATTCAAGCCAAAGCCTCGGAAGTTCAACTTTTCCGAGCCATCTAGAGAAGCGATCCAAGCTGCGAGATTTTCGACGAGAAACGTCTCCATTTTGGTGCAAAACTGAGATGAAATGAATGAGCCACGGAGTTAGGACTTTTAAAGAGGATAAGGCACTGTTCGGGGGGACACGTGTCGAAAATTTGATGGTTGCTGAGCTAAGTGGCCGGCCGGCCACCTTTTCTGGCAAGCCGGCCACCTTTCTCCCCTCAAATGCAAAAAGCTGTCCGGCCAGCTCCCAAAGATGGCCGGCCATGCTCCAATATGTGCCTTTGGTCCTATTTTGCCCTCCAGAAGGAAGTTCCAAGCATTTCCATACATCGGGAGTGTCAAAGGCCTCCATTTCCCGCTGTTTCGGATGCGTTCCGTCACCCAGATCGTCCGAAATGCACTTTGTTTATAGAGTTGTTGTTAAGTCTTGCTTATCAAGTTGTTGCTTTGCTTATCAAGTTGTTGTTTTGTTCGTTGAAATGTCTTGTTCATCGAGTTTTAAGTTTGTCGAGCTGTCGAGTTTCGTACTTTGAGTCGTTACTTTTTGTTTAAACAATTTTGTTGCGTCTTGCTTATTTTGTTGTCAACATTATTGCGTTTTGCTTATTGAGTTATAAACTTGCTAAGGTCTTGTTATTTCTTAGTAAGTTAGGTTGCTTAGTTTGTTGCGTCGGTTCACTACCTGACTCGGTAAATACACAGCGCACAATTCCATTCAATCCCATTTTTGTGCAAAATGATATGATATGATGCTAAGAACATAAAATACAACACTTTTTCAAAAGCTGTTTCATTCCATTAGGCTTCCTTTGTTACAACTTTTTACAACAAGGGTACAAAGTTTTACAGAAAATAAAACTACCTAATAATGTACAATGTGCTACAACTCCTAGCAAAAAGGTAAATAAAACAGGGAACAGCTACATCAATGCTCTCAAGAGCAGGAATAAGAGGCCCTCTTCGTCCTCTTCTGCGAAACAGTCTCTACACCACCGGCACCATCTAAGTCGGAGCTGTCGCCCTCGGGATCCCCCTCGGCCTCACCTCCACTCCCAGAACCAGGGTCGGAACCCTCCTCCCTATCGGCAGATGTATCTGACTGACGATCTGCGGCCTCCTCCTCCTCGCTGGCCTCCTCCTGTATGATGTGCGCCCTGCGTCTGCGAGACGACCCTCCTCCCCTGACTCCCCGGGAAAGCCTAAATGGTCCAGCCCATAGAGAAGGCCCAGATGGCCCGGCTCCTCGGGAAGGCCTAGATGGCCTGGCCTGTGACTAAGCATACACCGGAGGCATCTGAAAATGAAGAATGCAATTTGAGTACATCAGCTAGAACATGTATATCAGATGCAGATACAAGCAAACTACACAGAGTGAATATATGCGGATATAGTACATGAATGCGGTGTGTGTCAGATGTGCTCTACACAGGCAGTCTATCAAGGCAGTAAAGTGTTCAAGATCCACATGTCATCAGAAATGTGATAAATGCAAGAAAACTGGAGAGTACCTAGAAGCCCATGATGGACAACTGCGCCTCTCTCCGCAGGACCATGCCCTCGAGTGAGGCTACCAACCCGAGCATATCATCCATGTACTGCCTCGGTGGCTGCAGGTAAAAGCTCAAGACATCAATGAATAAACAAACGCCAAAGTATCTGTGTGATAAATGGAAAATAGTGAAACATACCGGTGGTGAGTCAGGGTCACTGACATATCGATGGCCAGGCATCGGAGGCTCTATCGGAATCGGAATCGGAGAAGTAGTCCCATATCGCCATCCCATTAACTCAGTCGGCATGTCTGGCCATCCAAGATGAGGATAAGTCGGAGGAATCAGAGGAACTAATCCACCCCTACCTCTAGATGTGCGAGCCCTGCTAGTGGAAGGGGTATCTGCAGTCCGAGCCCGGCTCGAGGATGACATATCAGTAGACCTCATCGTCGGAGTTCGGACCCCCCATCAGTGGAGGCATCAGATATGTGTGACGATAGGTCGCGTACTCTCCTTGCTCCAGATGGAGGAATGCATCGGTGCCCAACCTAGCGTCAATCACACCTTGGGAAGGGAGCCTATCAGCGGTCCGTATGTCGTCTGGGGGCGCTTAGGGAAGGTCCTGAGTAGCGTAGCCCCACACCTGATGCAAGAAGCGATCACCCAAAAACCAGGCCCTACCAACTGGCCCCTCGAGCAGGATCCTGTACCGGCAGGTACCCCATCCTCCGGCAAACCGAAATCGGAGGTCTCTACCAAAAGGCGCCCAAGGCTGCCATGTGATCTGCGGATAATCAATGCATAAGCTTATCAAAAATTGTAAACATGCAAGATTGGGAATATGAAGAACTGAGAATTCTGAAATACCTCCGATGATCGCACTGTGTCAAAGTACTGCCGTAAGTAGAGGAGAGACTCCCGAGGTCTTGGCCGGTACTGGCCCTCGAATATGAGTGAATATGGGATCGTGAGGGGCACCTTCACCATAAGCTCCGGAGCTAGCGTCGGGAAGTACGCGTAGATCCATAGCTGCGGAAAACATATCAAAATACAGAATGCTGAGTACAAAATGTAAATACAACATGCTGAGAGCAAAGTGCAGAATGTAAAGTGTGCCGTGTGTGCCATGTACAAATAATGAGAAGCGGGAATGTAAATCAAGAGGGCAGAAAGTACCTCCCAGGCTCTCCAATAGCCACTGAGAATGTTCCCCCATCCGCGGGAGGTCGCGCTCATATAACAGTAGAGAGTGGCCAGGCTGGCACCGCCCCAATCATAATGTCTGACCTGTGATAGGTCTACAAGAGCGCTCAACAAATAAAGTCCGACGGTGTTCCCCCTATCGGCAAATAGAGTGGTCCCAAAGAGGAACATCAGAAATCCTTGAGTATACTATGCGACCTCCTCGGGAGTCTTAGGCTCCATCTCTGCCCTCCTGAAATGGGAAGAGAACCAGGTGTATCGGACTCTACCTGAAGATCTGTCCACTAGCGGGCGAGCTCCTAATAAATATATTCAGGCAGCCTCCCACTCGCCCATATCCTCATCATATGGGATGGCCCAACCTCCCACGTCAAGGCCCGTCAGTACGACGAAGTCAAACGGGGTCATAGTCATGTCCCCGGTGGCAGAGAAATGAAAGGAGTTGGTGGTGTCCCACCATCTCTCTACCAAAGCGCCCATCAGTATCCTGCTAGCGGGACAGCGAGAGATCCTGGTGCAAAAGGTCCCGAACCCCGCCACGTCAACCAAATCCCGGACAGCCCCCGGGAGCTCGGCATACCACTCTCTCGCTGTGATAGAGCCATATCCCCGCACAGTACGGGAGGTCACCTGCACTTAGAATGAATATAGGTTTCAGAACTTCAAAATGAAATGAACTAGCTGCGTGCAAATGAAATGAACAAGCTGCGTGCTAATGAAATGAACAAGCCGCGTGCAAATGAAATGAATAAACTGCGCGCAAACGAAGTGTATGAGCTGTGTGCAAAATCGAATCAGATACAGAATCTGGGCTGTGTGTTCAGAAAATCAGAGTTTGGGCTGCGTGTTCTACTCTCAATCAGTGTGTGCTGTGTGTTCACCTTCAATCTGGGCTATATGTTCAGAAAATCAGAGTTTGGGCTGCGTGTTCTACTCTCAATCAGTGTGTGCTGTGTGTTCACCTTCAATTCGGGCTGTGTGTTCGGAAAATCAGAGTTTGGGCTGTGTGTTCTACTCTCAATCAGTGTGTGCTGCGTGTCCATCTCAACAATGGGATGTGTGTTCAGAAAATCAGAGTTTGGGCTGTGTGTTCTACTCTCAATCAGTGTGTGCTACGTGTTCATCTTCAATTTGGGTTGTGTATCTAGAAAATCAGAGTTTGGGCTGCGTGTTCTACTCTCAATCAGTGTGCCGTGTGTTCACAATCAACAAAGGGCTGTGTTCAAAAATTCAGAGTTTGGGCTGCGCGTTCTATTCTTAACCAGTGTGTGCCGTGTGTTCACAATCAATTTATGGGCTGTGTGTTCAGAAATTCAAGTGATTGAACTGCGTGTTCAAGATGCAAACAGAATGTGGTGTCATAGACTAAAGCATTCTAAACAAGCTGTGTATTCAAATGAGCTGATAAGCATAACGAAAGGATGAAATGCACGGAAAATATAGGAGCGAAGTAAATACCTCTCGTGCCTGATGGGAGAGGTCAGACTCCGGCTCTCGCAAAAGCAGATCCCCGGGCGCTCGATCGTCAAAATCAGTAAAATGATAGAAAACAGCCTGCGAAAGGACATGTACCCGAGGGGCGTACCTCTCCAGAATGAACGGTCGAACCCTCAGAGGCAAGGCCATAATATCGGGATCACCCCCGACACCTGGAGGACCTCCACCATGAGGAAGATGACCGGCCATTTCAAGAAATCTGCAAAAAGGAGCAAAATGAGCCAAAATTGGAAAAAGTCAACAAAAGTCAACTCCTGAGAAAATCTTCCAAATATTGAGACAAACTCACCTTAAGTGGCGAAAATAAGAAAAGAAGCTCCGAAATCAAAATTTAATCGGTTCAAAGTGACGAAAACTGAAAGATTTCGCGAAAACAACTTGCGTGGGGCGTTGGAAAACGCGTATAGAGCACAGATCTGAGAGAGAAAATGGTCTAGGAAGGTAGAGAAGATGTTTTCGGAGCTGGAGTTATGAGCACAAAGTGTTTGGCCGAGTGGATTTAAAGAAAAGAGAGTGAAAGGACAAAATTGCCCCGGATTTGGCCTAGGTGGCCGGCTGGCCACCTTTTCTGGCAGGCCGGCCACCCCTCTCCCAAAAAGATGGCCGGCAGCCTTCCCCAGGCAATAAAACTGGCCGGTGGTGTTCCCCACATGGCCCCCAAGGTCTCTGCAAATTTTGATAATGATTGGAGTCCCCAGGACCTGAAAAAGTACAAGAGAAGTACACTTTCCGTCGCGAAATCGCTCCACCGGAACTTCAACTTCAACTTTCGATGCGTGACTCATCATTTCTCATCAAAAGCAAGGTGTATCCTTTTTGAATATGTTGTGACCCTTCCGGGGGGTGAACCAGAGGCCGCGATCAAGTTGCCCTCGCCGAAACGAGCATTTCTTCGCTCGTTGTTTTGTGACAAACGTGCATCCTAGTTCACACTTGTTCTGCATTGTTATGCACATCACTTGCACTCTCATGCATATACTCGCATTGTTATGCACGTTTCCTTGGTATTACCGTGCCTCCATGCTTAAACTTGCGTTATCACGCGCGTTTTTCTTCGCATTGCGGTGCACTCACCCATAGGCACCTCTGCTTTCGATATCACATTGGGCATATGTTGTTAAATATATTGTGCTTGTTGAGTTTCTTTCTTTTACAGGCACGATATTGTATGTACGGTTCATTTGAGGCTGGTGCGACTAGGCGAATCGCGCAGGTATTGTATACTCTCCGTGTGAGGCGTGACGAGAATTGAACAAATTCTCCGCATTCTTAACTACATGAAATGTAGTTGTTGCTTTGCATTCTTGCTTAAAACTGTTGCATCTATTTGTGAATACTTGCTTCATTACAACTTGCTACATTTGCATGATCATTGAGTTACATCAGGCTTTGTGCATATCATTTTGCATCTTCCCCCCCCCCGGGCCTGCGGGCATGCCTGCGAGCACGTTTCTTTGTTATTTCGCCTGTTTGTCTAAGTCTTCGGCCTTGTCAAAAATGGGTCGTCTCTGGGCTTTGACATTCACTCCCGTCACTTATGACTTCCGAGTTCTGTCAAAGAAGGGCAACTGTAGACACCCCATTTTTGACCGACCTTAAGACTCAGACGTCACCGATTGAGCGCTTAGTGATGTTGCATATCGTGCTCATTCTGAGGTTTCAGAGTCTCGGCTGCGAGCCTTGCCTCCGGACTTCTGGGCTTTTTTGTGCTTTGCCTCGGTTTGTGAACCAGGCTCTGTTTTCTCTGTTTTCTTCTCCCGAAGGGAGGGAGAGGTCTCGTAGATCATCTCTCAATGGCCGTAGGCTACGTTTTTGTGGTCGAAGGCCATTTTTCCCGTTTGGAGCCTGGTTTCTTGTTTTTCGAAGCCGTCGGCCGTGTGCCTCGGTTCGGGACCACTTAACCATCTCCGTTTGCTCCGATTTTTGGCACACACCTTATTTCCTCCCTTTTGAGGGACACTGTGGTCCGAGAGACCAACTTCGTGGTCGAACACCACCTCCGGTGCTTAACAGCCCATTTTTTGGGCCCCGGGCCGCGCGTTTCGGCCCCCGAACCTTCGTTTTGCATCCGTTTTGTTTCATTTTTGGTGGAGACCTTATTTTCATTATTGGGAAGCTTGTAGAAGGATGGGAGGCCAGCAATTGTTCTGAAAAGCCAGCTTTATTCCTTCATCGCTCTCCGTCGTCCGTTTTCCTCACTAGAAAGCCAGTGTTGACCACTCCCGGGCCACTTTCTTTGGCCCAAAACCACATATTTGTGTTGTACATACCTGGGAGGCCACCAATATGTCATGGCCGGCCATCAATTCAACTTGACCCTTTTGAACCCCTCTAAAAAGTTGGGTTTTCTCTCTCCTGGTTCACTTTTTCTGGGTTTTGACCACATGGTTGTGTTGTGCACACATGGGAGGCCACCAATATGGGTGGCCGGCTAGTTTTTCTTGATTGAACCTTTTGAACCTGGCCAAGGAAAGTAGCCAGCTGGCCACCTGGACTCTCTGAACCTGGCCGACCATGATCCCCACACCTTGTTCCTTCCAACTCCACCCTCCTTTTCCCTCCAGATTCTGTATCCGATGGGGGGTCTTTTGGGGGGGAAATTTGAATTTGATTTTCCCCCCCTTTTCTCCACTCCTCTCCTCTATAAAACCAGCCTCCCAGCTCCTTGTTTAAGGATTACAAAAATTGTTTTAGAGCCTTTGCATTAACTCTCTCTCCCTCTCTACTTCAACCCTCTAAACCCCTTAAGTCCTACACCATTTTACACTACAACCCATAGCACCACACCTCCACACTCCACTCCAACAACTTGAGGCTGTTTTTCAGAGGCTAGGAGCTCCTCTTCTTGAACCAGAGGCTGTTGGAGCTTTGTGCTACAAGGGTGAGTCCCATTTTTCCTTTTTCTTGCATTTTTTTGTTCTATATCTTAGCTCCTTATGCTTACATTTTCGGGCTCCGACCCAAACTAGAAATAGTCTTATTTTGAGCTCATTTTCATGTTTGATTAAGGGCCTTTATCTGTTTGAGGCCTTCTTCTCATCCTTTGTGTTTAAACTCTCTTTTAGGCCTATTTTTGCATGGTATTTTAGGCTTATTTATGAACTGTTTTGAACTTGGTCATAAACTGTAAAATACCTTTTTTTAGCCCCTATTAAACTTTGTTGTAGGACTCTCCTCTGTTTGAGGTCAGCTGCTACCACTTGTCTCTTTATCCCTCTTTTAGGCCTTTTTCTTGCATGATAGTTTAGCCTCACTTGTGTTTATTTTCGTGGCTTGATGTAAACCATAAAGTGCCTTATTTTGAGCCCCTCTTCAACTTTTTTGAAGGGCTATTTGCCATTTGGGACCAGCTTCTGTCCCTTGTCTCTATTCTCTCTTTTAGGGCCATTTTTGCATATAGATTAGACCTATTTGTGTTCATTTTTGAGATTTGTTATAAACTGGAAAAAGACTTGTTTTGACATTATCTTCATGTTTTACTAAGGGTATTTTCTTATTTGGAGTCACATGCTTCCTTATATGCTTGATTGTATCCTATTTTGAGCCTTACACCTAAGCTCCAATTACATGCTTTGTTTGGCCTTCTAGCCACTGAAATCCAGTAGATTTTTAGTGACTAAAACACTGTTTTGAGCCTCCAAATCAGAGAGGGGTGACCCCCCTCTCTCCTTGACTTATTTGGTGGTCATTTTGGCCTTCCAAAGAGACCCTATCTTTCATGCTTCTTAGCCACATTTCAGGGTCAATTTGGTGAGTTTTAAGACTATCATATTTGATTTTCAAAGTTGATTTGGGGCTGCCACATGTCTATCTTGTATATGCTTAAGAATTCCTTGTATAGCCCTCTAAAGGAGCTCATCATTTGTGCATGTGTTGGCTGCATTTCAGAGGTTATTTTGGCATATTTTAGCATGTTTTATTCACTAATTTTTTTCCGGTTTGATAAGTTCTCACTTTCTTAATATACTTGCCATGTAAACCATGTTTGCTAGTCGAAATTGCATGCTAATTTAGTCCATCTTGCTAGTACTTTTTGGCCACACTTTAAACTGGAAAAGTTCATGTTTTAGGACTACCTTGACTCTGTCTTCATGCTTCATGATCAAATAATGCATGCTTTGTATAGCTATAAGTCATTGCATATGCTTAATTTTGAGTTTCGGGGTTCTTCTCATGCATCGGGTGCCATATTGCCATGTTTCGGGGCTGTTTAGCATCATATTTTAGTGCAGAAATTTGCATGTTTGTATGCCATATTCCACCCCTTGCCATGCTTTGGTAGAGTGGCATTCGTGCCTTAGGTTTGGTCCTCGATTTGCGTGCATGTGTGCACGCACCTCGAGTGTCTCATTTCCATCTTATGGCCTCCTATGTGAGTGTGGTTGAGGTCCACTCGTGTTGGTGTAAGTCTATTATGCATTGTGTATGCCATTTCATTTCATAGCATTGTGTATGCTAGGTTGTATGTTAGCGCATTGTGTATGCCATGTTACCTCGTGCATCATGTATGCCATTTCATAGCATTGTGCATGTTAGGTTGTATGTTAGTCGCATTCATGCATGTCATGCATATTGCATTGTGTTTGGGATAGGAGTTAGCCCGAGCATGGGAAACGAGGGACGTTTCGTACTCCAAGTGACAGAACGTGTCTCAATTCCCAGTCGCCGACGCTCCGGATTATCCATGATGGAGTCTCGGTCTTGTTGTGTTTTCATGTGCATTCATTTCATATTGAGTCGTGCAATTCGACCAATCGGCCATCATGCATCGAGATGCGTGATTGGTGGCACAAGGATCGAGGACTACACTCCCTGAACAGTAGTCATGCATACATATGTGAAATACTTTGCCATGCCCCTTTCTTGCTGTCTGTTGCAGCAAATCAAGAATCAGCAGCCTTCCGGAGCTTGGCACGCATTCCAAGAACAATTGCAAACAGAGGCTAATCGGGGCATCGCAGTGGATTTCCGCACAAGGCAACCCGAACATGCATCATTCATCATTTGGAACAGAGCCGAGGCAGTCCATGGATTTGCGTGCCATTTATTGCTTTCCTAGATTAATTTGTTAATTAATTAGGGTTTTGTACTATTCATTCAGACTGTGCTATTTTATTTGGGACTGTATATTATTCATTCGGACCCTCCGAGCGAGGGCACAACTGTAATAAGTGTGCGTGCGTGTGATGTATGTCTTCCAACCCCACGTCTTTCTCCCTTTTATTTACCAGCTTATGATGGTTAGATTAGGGCATGTTTCAATTAGTATACAGTATGATAGCATGTTTGCATTCATTCATCTGTTTTGCATGCACCAGGCTCGGCGCATCATACTAACTGCATTTGTATTTCAATTCCAAGTTGAATACTTGTTAGCTGTCGCATCTCATATGCCATGTTTAGAATAGCCGAGCCTGCTATAGTTGCATTTTTGCATGTGTTGCATTAGGCATTCCTATATAGTTAGGATCATGCATGGATTTCTAATTAGCTTTTGTTTTGGCTTGGAGTACTCGGTGAGTTTTTATGTTTTAGCATCCTTGCATGCGTGCGAGTGACCGCCATGAATAGCATGCTTACCATGAGGCTATATGCTTATGTGATATAACTGCCTGAATGCTTGTGGGTGGAGGCTGGGTTATTTGGATTGGAACAAATCATCGACTGTGAGTTTTAAGCCCACTAGATAGTGGCAAAACCATCTTTTCTAAGCCCACCCGAGGGTGGCAAAATCTGCATTTTAAAGCCTACTTGCGAGTAGCAATCCATCTTTCAAAAACAAACATGAAATGTTTTGTTCCAATTCAGGCGATCCAGTCTATACTTGTATGTTGTGCGCATCACATAGTAAATCTAGGCTAATAACCGGAATAAGAACACATAATGTTTTCAAAACTAGATATCATGGTTAGTAGAGACCGATCTTTGATCGGGCGAGCGGGGGTGCTCACGAAGTGACCTTCCCCAATCGTACCCAAGTTCCCGAGCCGAGGCAACTTTGGTGATGACGGACACATGGCCTTAGGCAACGAGTCAGGGTTTCCTAAATTTTCCAAAATAAAATATTTAGGTGGCGACTCTGTATCTGGAAAAGCAGTCCATGTTTGGCATTTCTTTCTAAAAATCTGTTTTCTCAAAACGATTTGCCGGATTTGGACTCTTTGGTTTAGATTAAGAACCGTGACATTTGAGTTCTGAACTGTAGTGAGCACAAAACGAACGAAACGGGACTCGTCCTCCCGGGGCGTTCGGGGACGTCTACATACGGGCGGGAACAAAAGCTGACTGATGGAGAGAAACCACCTGTTGGAGAATGGGTTTAAGCCTATTAGCCAAAATCTTAGAAATGATTTTTAGATTAAAATTGCACAGACTGATGGGACGATATTGAGAGAGCTTGACTGGATTTGAGACCTTGGGAATAAGAACCAAGTTAGTTTGGTTCCATTCTCGAAGAAGATGCCCATTCTCAAAGAAGCTCCAAATTGCCTTGGTCACTTCCTCCCCAATCACATCCCAATACTGGTGGTAAAAAATCCCAAAAAAACCATTAGGGCTAGGGGCTTTCAAAGGACCCAACTGGAAAGTTGCCTTTTTTTATCTCCGAGTCAGACACAGGTCTTGTGAGAGTGTGATTCATTTCAGTTGTAACCGAATGCCGAACCCCTTGCAATACAGCATCCATAGTCCTTGGAGGCTCACTCTTAAACAGGCTAGAGAAATACTCCAAAATATGGGAGTTAATGTCGTCATTCGTGGTCAACCACTGCCCCGCTTCATTTTGAATAGCACTTAACTGATTTCGTTGCCGTCTTTGAGTAAGAGAGGCATGAAAAAAAGACGAGTTATGATCGCCATATTGTAACCACCTGACCCGGGACCTCTGGTGTAAAAACATCTCTTCCCGTAACATAGTTTCAGAAAGTTCATCTTGAATACGACCTTGGGCATTTAAAGTGTCCGCAAAGGAAAGAGAAGCTTGAAGCCTCGCCAAATGCTCTTTCAAAGCTAGAATTTTAACCCGGTTATTTCCAAATTCACCCAAACTCCAGGCTTTAAGACCCCTTCGGCAGGTTTTGAGTTTCTGACAAAATCGAAACATGGGAGAACTCGATTGGGGCATCATCCAATGCTCGTGAATAACAGTTTGGCAGTTTGGAGAGGTAGTCCACATGGACTCAAACTTGAAGAGGCGAGGGACTTTATCGAGAGGAATACAAGTATTGAGCAAGAGTGGACAATGATCAGAGCTGAAAATAACTTCATGAAACACTTGGGCATAGGAAAACAACACCCTCCAAGCCACTGTGGAGACCACCCAATCTATGCGCTCCCGAACTATACTTGACCCCTGATGATTGTTAGACCAAGTAAACATGTTGCCTTTGAACTCAAGATCCATGAAAGCACAATCATTCAAAACAGATTGAAAATTTTCAATTCTTCGAGGATTCGGCACAGTCCCTCCTTCTTTTTCGGTTACAGACCCGATCTCGTTGAAGTCCCCTATACACAGCCACGACAAACGCTTGTCCCTTGCAACAAGCCGGAGTTAGTTCCAGAAGACATCTCGTTGACTAGCTCTAGCAGGGGCATAAATAAAAGTAGCAAGCCACTGGGCCCCAGAATCAGAGAGCACACACCTCAGAATATTTGCATTCTTGTATCTAACGTCCAAACTTACCTCATCAAACCACCACAAAGCTAGTCCCTCAGGCATACCCGCAGGATCTACATAACAACAGTTAGAGAATTGAAGTCGTCTTCGGATCTATTCCAAAACCTCCGTTTTATTCTTGGTTTCCATTAGAAACGCCACACCAGGATGATGGGTTATGCATAACCCTCTAAGGATCTGGACTGTCAGAGGTCATCCTATCCCCTGACAGTTCCAGCTGATAATTAGCATAGCCCATGTGGCTGTTGAAGGCCAGCCACCAATGCCTTTGAGTTGCAAGTTTTGGATTCCACAGGAAAAGTGCTAGGGACCTGGGAAAGGAGGTCCTCTGAATCTGCCCAAACAGTGAGTTCATCCCGAATTTCCACATTGAATAAGTGTGGCTCAGCAAGCACACTAGTAGGGTTTCCTTTCGATTTCAGAGATCCACGCACCTTACCCTTTCGAGGGCGGGATTTGCCCCCAATGGATGGAGAGAGAAGAGCCGGGGAGGAAAATTTAGTGATAGGAAGGTTCTGAGCTGGTACTAGTTCAAAGGATGGTTGAAGGGATTTTGTGAGGCTTGGGCTATTGAACTGCTCTACAGGGGCCTTTCTTTTTAAAGATAGCCCATGAAAGGCCTTGCATAAGAAATTAGTTGGGGCTTCCTTACAAAGGGTGAGGGCTTTTGGTGAGGAAGTTGGGCTAGGAATGGCGCTACTTTCAACAGAAAGGTTTGGGCCTTTAGACAGGAGTGAGGGTGGGCTATTAGGAGAGTTGGGGCTTTCCTCCGAAGGCTCAGTAATAAAGTAGGCTAGCTCAGTATGGTTTTGGCCCACAGGAACAGAATATTCATTTAGGTTTGGCCCAGTTCGAGAAAGAGCCAAAGAGGAAGGTGGTGGGAGCATTACCTCAGGTGGTGGCAAAAGTTGAGGGTGCACAGGTAGTGGAGTAGGTGCTGTTACCGCAGGTGTATCCCTCCTATTGCCACGTGGGGGGCAAAGAGGCGTTCTGTCCTGTATTGCCGTTTCTACAAGAGTTACGGGCAATGAAGGTGGTGGTGCATCATGGGCCAGAGTATTGGTGTGGCCGATCGGAGGGTCCACCCTCGGAGCATCTCCGCATTCACTAGGAAGGTTAGAATTACGCCAGAGTAAAGGGCTAAGGCGTTCCTCCAACTCATTGATATGTTGCTTGTAAAATTCCACGGGAAGACCTAAATTGCGAGCTATCCCAGTTCTGAGGTCAGGCCCATAGCCAAAAAGGCGTCCCACCTCACTAGACACGAATTTACAGGAATTTCTGTCATGGCCAATTCTTCCACAATTGTAACAAAATTCAGAGAGGCGTTCATACTTGAAGGAAATCCTGGCTTCTGTCATCTCGGATGAACCCTTGCTCTGTCGCTGCAGCATAAACCCCTTAGGGAGTGGAAGAGTGACATTAATATCCACCCGAATTCGGAGAAAACTGCGTGAGAGCAGAAGGCCGTCATTCGGAGCTTCCACTCCAATAAGTTTCCCAATCGATCCTCCAATAATCTGCCCATTACGTCTAGTCATTTTGTCTAAGGGGAGACCATGAACTTGAACCCAGAATGGACAGTAATTAAATTCTATCTCAGGTATAGCTTTCTCAATAGATAGTGGTTGAAGAACGAGGAGATTACCCATTATGGACCACGGGACCGTTCGAAGAACCATAGCTCTATCGTCTACATTCTGAAAGCTGAAACAATAAATGTTGTCTGCCCAAGGGGATATAGAAACCTCAGCCTTAAGTTTCCAAGCTCCAAGAATGATACGGGAGACCGCTTGTTTGTTAAGGGATTTAGGAGCTAAAATCTTTCCGATTAGACAAAGGTGCGAGTTATCAACACTCTCATCTGTACCTTCTTCCAGATCAATGGTAAAGGGGTCATTCGAACCTTGCGTATGCGTCGTCATATGCTCTAGCAAAGGAAATGGAAGTGGAGGGATGAATGTAAGAATGAAAGTAAAGCTAGGTAGGAAAGAGGGAATGGTGAAGGTGAGCAAATCTCAGACCCAGAAACAGGGGTACGGAAATTAGGGAAACTGATGGGGAGACCAGGAGTGGACAGGTGAGGGGGGAGGAGTGGAGAGCAAAAGGTGAGAATAGTAGTGAGAAAGGGTAGCCGGAAGAAGGGTTCAGGAATAGAGACGAAGAGATGAGACGGGAAAAAGCAGAAGAGAGGCAGGGATAAACCTAGAGACCAAAACCAACTGTGGGAGAGAGCTTCTCATCTTAGAGAGAGAGAATCTAATTCGTTCGATGACTTTGTCCTTGAAATTGAGCAATAATATCTTTAATTATCCTTATTTGGAACAAAATTCAAACTTCAGAGTCAAATGTTGTGTCTCAATTAAAAAGTTACCAAAGTGACACAACTCCCAAATTATAGGAATTGTTTGTTTAATTTGCCCTTTTAATTTTATCTCTTTCCCCCAGTCCGGCACAGAAAATGTTGAGAAATAGATCATGTATAACATTTTATTTTATGAATTTCATGATAATTGAATTAAGAAGAAAAACACATATAGGGATGAAAATATATTTGCGGGTTCTATTTGAGATTTATCCAATCTATGTGAAAGAGTGTTTTTGCGTGAGTTTTGAAATTAGTTGAGGGAGGTGTACTTGGTCATTAAAAATAGAGAAAAAAAAGATGAAAATACACTTACAATCCCTTTGGACGCAGCCAGTAGAACAAGCATCATAACAATCGACCTGCGATTAGACACCATCCATGAACGACAACGATATTAAGAATACTACTAAACAAAATACCATCATCTTCTTCTTCTCCGCCATCATCTTCTTCTTCTTCCCTTTTTCTTCTGTATGTGTATTTGTTTGTTGCGCATAAGTAAATCCACTTTCTTCTATTGGTTTCTTTCTTTCTATATATAGAGGCCCATTTTGGTATTGGGAACTATCCTTTATTTATGATGAAATTACCGACATGTCATGAAATTATTAAAAATTATGACAAATTATAAATACATTTCTGAAATTTTTTTAAAATATAAATTATTCTCTGTGATTTGAAAAATTATAAATATCATATTATTAGTATTTTTTATTTAACAGAATTAACTAAAAAAATAGAATTCATAATTACTCTCCTATACAATAATGAAATTACTTAAATTATTAATTGAAATATATTTTTAATATCATTAAAAACTGTTAATTGACTTGACAATTTATTAATAAAATTAGTGATTTATTATGAAATTAGAAATCTTAAGAAATAGAATGGAATTTCTAAAATCACAAAAAATTATTTGTATTTTAATCAACCTTAAGGGTGTATTTGTTATTTACCCCTAAAAATTATTTGAGATATTTTCCTTCCTTTATTTATGATGAAATTTCCGACATGTCATAAAATTATTAAAAACTATTTTAGATATTTTCCTTACTTACCGGAATTCTGACAATGGATGATTCTATTATACCTATCTTATATATATATATATATAGAGAGAGTTTTACACTATTTTTTTTAAAATTATTATCAAATTTCTTCTTTAATTATGATATTATTTTGATATTTTAGTTACAACTTGTTGTGTTTGGTTATTATTTTTTTAGTTCTGACTCAAAAAATATTAAATTATGTTATTTTCTTTTATAATTATAACATACATATGATCATAGTCTTTCTCACTTAATATGGACGGTTAATTTTTGACCTGTTACATGTTGATGATATAAGATTCGTCATATAAGATCTAATATTATAAGTCTAAATTTTTAGTATTTTTAGAAGGTTTTGTTAAGAACACTTATTAAGGATGTATAACCACCTTCATTATCAGAAAGAATAATGTTATATGTATAAACTGATATAATAATTAGTGTAGATGTGACATAATTTTAGAAGTTATAGGTCATTGTAATTTGTCTAATGAGTGATGTTATAATTTTGAAATAACAATATCATAACATATATAGCCCTCATTTGGCATGGAGCTACCAAGCTAAAATAGTCACAAAGGCCTCATTTGGCAAGTGCCTCTTTTAGCCAAAAAGTCAAAAAATTGCTAAAAAAATCAAAAAGCCAACAACTCATACAAAAAAATCAAATATTCTCTTTTCTCTCTACTTTTTACACATCTTTTCGTTAAAAGCCAAAAAGTCATCACAAATGTACTAATTTTTTTTACATCACATTTTAGCCAAAAAGTCAAAAAATTACTAAAAAAGTCTGTTCACAAACGAGGCCTTTGACAAAATAAGTTAAAAAATCAATAAGATAAAATATCACATTCAAATCATAATCATTTTATTTTTTTCTCACAAAAGTAAAAAATTCTAAAAATTCAAAAAGTTAACCCATTTCCCAACAAAGCTATTGATATACCAATTGATACATATAAATTGTAATATCATCCTATCATAAAAAAGGAGGATTAGTTGTAAATGTATTTTGTTAGAGATTGAAATGTTCCATTTAAAATTCTTTCTAACATTATATACTTTTCATAGTGGAGTTTTTTTAAAAAAAAATTTATTATAAAAAACAAATGTTTTATTTTTAAATAACATTTCGTGATTTTTTTTTAAAAAATTAAATGCTGTTTATTTCTCTAGCAAATATAAAAAATTATATGCCCTTATTTTTATAATTTTTAAATTCATTTTCATTACACTATATAAATTTATATGTCCTTTATTTTTTTAATTTTTAGATTTATTTTTCTTACACCATATAATTTAATTATGATTGAAAATGAAGGGCATTTAAAAATAAAAAAAAATAAGTCACAAAATGTCATTTAAAATAAAAGAATTTATTTTTATGATAAAAAAATTAAAAAAAAACTACATTATGAAAACTATTATATGTATATATATATTTTATTAGATTTAATGAAAAAATGTCATTTCTCAGTTTTTAACTCACTTCTCTCTCTCATAAAAAAGTCAAAGAAAAATCAAAAATTAACTTTTAACCATCTTTTCAAAACACCCCAATGTTTTTCAAGAACATGGGAAACATTATATTAATAAACAACAACATTACATAAGCAAGACCCAAAGGGCTATCCCAACTAAATAACAAAACAAAAAATAAAAATAAATCTACCAAAAAAATAGTTGCGAGTCGGGAAAAATCATTGATCTTCTCAAAGATGTGGTCGGAAAAGTAAGATCTGTTTGAAAGCCCGACGTCCCCGTCACTGCTGTCCAACTTCGCCACCATTGTCGCCGCATATCGAACATCGCCAGAAGTTAGAGTTGAGAATAAAGTACATTCACAATGATATGAAAGAAGGTTTGAAAGAGGAGAGAACCAATGTGCATATTAAAAATCCAAAAATCTTGTCGAAATCAGAGGAGAAAACTCTCAAAACTCTTATTTCAAACATAAAAAAGCCAAATTTACCCGCGAAAATTGTAAATCTATACTCTAAGAGTGCAGATTTACACTTTGAAAGTATAAAATGAATAACTGGAATATTGTTGGAGTATTGCCGGAAATCATATAAAAAGAGAGACTCTGGTCTCTCCCTCTCTTGCCTTCTTTACTGTTAAGTATATAATGTTAAAATAGAACGCATTTGAGAAAATAATATTTTAATATTTAACAAAATATATTTATAATTAGTTAATGGAGAAAATTAAAAAAATTTAATACACCCTTAACAAGTGTCTTTAGAAGACTTGATAACAAAATTTATAATAAATTAAAATAAATAAATAAATCACCGCCATTCACGTGCAACAGCTGTCCATAGGTTATCCATACATATGCCCACCAAATTTGACTTTTGGAAGAATGGCATTACACTGAACTCCCTCTAATTTATGGTTTATGATGATTGCATATATCTTTCCTTAGGTGTTTGAAATAACAATTACCTCCCCTTTGCTTTAAAATAGTATTTCAGTTATCTCCCCTCTCCTACTATTCTATCAACAAAAGAATTGGAATTGATGATTGCATTTTAAAATTCCCAATTTACCCTTCATCCATTCTAATAAATAGATACCAACTCTACAATTTTAAAACTTCTTTCAACTACATTCCAAAATTAATGATGCCAATATTTTTTTAAGAAACCAAGCTACCCTACTACTACTACTACTTCTTCTTCTTCTTATTATTATTATTATTATTTTATTTTTTAAACACAACAAAAATTCATTGTGTATTTTACAAACACAATTTTTTTTCTTTAAAAAATAAAAAAATAACAGGTTTATTTTCTTCATAAAACTGTTTTTCAAAATTTAAAACATGAATCACATGGTAAACCAGCTAAAGGTATCCTTTGCAAAATTTGATCCTATAATTATTTTAGAGTTCATTAATTCATTTGTACATTAAAATGTTAGTTTAATCATTTAACAAATCAACTAAGGCCAAAATGGAAAAACCAACTAAAAAATTAACACCATCTTAACATAGGAAAACTAACACCATCTTAACATAGGACAACATAGAGGAGTTAATTATTATTTTAAAAATCTGAGGAGAGGTATCTGCAATTGTCACAAACCTTAGAGGAGATTTGTGTAATTTTCTGTTTTTAAAATTATAATTATGGTTAGGAGGGTGTGTGGTGTGATTCTGTGCAGTTTTGAGAATAAAATTATGAATCAAACAGTGAATGACAAATTGACAAATAACTAAATTACTAATTGGTGGTTTTAACTTGTTAGTTGATTGAAAAATAATCTTACACAACTATTAAGTATTTGTACAATATTTTTCATATATATAACACTTATTTGTAATAAATTTTACATCTTAAATATTTTTCATATTGATTTTTACTTTGATATTTTATTAAAAATAAAAAAAAATATTAATTATATCAAACCTGAACAATTACAAAAATGAAATATAAATCAATACATAGTGGACAATTTTAACGAATGGGGAATTTTTTACAGAACCCTATTTATGGTTCTTTCGTTAACACATAACAGACCACTATTTTCAAAATCAGATCTCAACTCGTCCGCTCCTTGTCTTTGTCTCACTTGACGGCTTTTCCTCATCCTAAGGTAATTTCGAAATCTCTCATTTTTATGTAAATCTATTAATTTCTGAAAAAATCTTACCCTTTAGGTTGTATTTGATTTTGATTAAAAGATTTGATGAGAAAAATAGAAAATGATAGACAAATAGAAATGGGTAATGGGCACTTGTTAATATTAAAAAAGTTTAAAAAAATTATAAATTGTATTAAATTCATTAAAAGTATATTGAATTTATTAATACATGGATTAGGATTGATATTTCTTGCCTTTTTCTTATGTCCTAGGGCACTTATTAGGAAGACCAATATAAATAAAGGGAGAAAAAATTAATAGAATTCAAATTGTAAATTATGTTTGATTAAGTTGGAAAATGAAACAAGAAAAAAACATAATAAAATAAAGGGCAAATTACAACCAAAAAAAAAAAAAACTCTAGGTTTCGCGTGTTTTTCAAATTATTCTCAAAATTTCAATTGCATCAATTTAACCCATAAATTTCTTATTTCGTATCAATGTTAACCATCCGTCTATCACAATTAACTTATTTGACCAAAAAAAAAATTAATGCACACATGACAAATTATCATTCGCTCATTTCTCTTTCTCTTCTACCTACTCACACCATCATCTCTTTTCTCTTTCCTCCATTATCCACCATCTCTTTTCACCTCTTTAATAAATAAATAAATAAGTGAATCCTATCATCTCCTCCCCTCACTGCTGCCCATCGCTACCAACAATTTGCCACTACCCACACCATTGACAATCCTCTTCTGCAAGCACTAGCCCTCAAGTCCACCACTCCCCACCTCTCCTGCCATCACTTCTCTCAGATCCATCATGGTTCACCCTCACACGTCATCGTTTCACTCAAATCCATTGGCCTCCGCCCTCAGATCTGTTGTTGCCTTTACCACCTCCTTTGGAATCGTCACTCACTCATCTCTATTTCCTCAAATCTGTCATCCTCCTTTGTACCTCTCTTAGATTCATTACCTCCTTCCATCATCTCAGAAGATGGGGAGAAAGAGATGATGGTTGGAATGGTTAGAAGATCCATGGGGGTGAGTGGTGGAGCGAGAGAGAATGGCTTGGAAGAGAGTGAGAGATAAAGATGAGGCCATGGCTGGCTCACCTATAGAGAGAAAAAAATGAGGCCATGTTTGGCTCACCGCCATCTACTTTCCTCAGATCTCCCATTGATAACCTTTATCTACTGCCAATATTTCAGATCCGTCACACAATGTTATAATCTCCATCAAACCCACCATCACTAGCCCTCTTCCGCCACCGCCTCCCTTAGATCCACTACTAACCCTTCACCACCAACCCCTCCATCACATTTGTCATCCTTCAAATCTGCTATCGCCAGTTCTTTTCAGCCACTACTATCTCAGATCTGCCACCCCTATTTCAGATCCACTACCTTTAGCCCTGACAATAGAGAACCCACTCTCGACAATAGTGAAATAGAGAGCGAGAGAGAGAGAGAGAGAGAGAGAGAGAGAGAGAGAACATATATTAAGAGTGTAAGCTGCTATAAACGTGGGTGGTACGAGAGGGAGATGAAGATAATGGGCAGCGTTCGGGGATGGAGCAAAGGGAATGGGTGGTGACGCTGGGGAATGGAGAGACAGAGATGGGTGGTGTTGGAGATGGAGAGAGGAGTTAAGATGGGGATTGGGCTAGTCGGCTCTGTAAAATTGATGTGACGAAGATGGGCGATGTTGAAGAGTGGTTGTAGAATTGTTGGTCATCCATGGAAATGGTGAGCTATGAAATGATGAAAAGATAAAGAGAATTGATCTAGTGTGGTTCACACTATGATAATATTGAAAATGGATGGTTCTGATATATTGATAAGTAGAATTTTGATATGAGTTGATCAAATTTAAAATTAGAAATAATATTAATTTAAAGCATCAAGTAAGAACATGCCACGTGTATTATATAAAAAGATTCCGTAGAATGATTTAACTAATATAGACAGAGGGCTCAAATTGTGATAAAGTTTAAAATTTAGAGTTTAATTGATGCAATTGAAACATTGGGGTTTAATTTGAAAAACACGCGAAATTTTAGGATTTTTTTTTATTTTTTTTGTAATTTGTCCTAAAATAAAAAATAAAAGCAGCTATTTTCCATGTAAATAGAAGTTGCTTTCGAGTATATGATTACAAGTATACTTAAATTCCCCAGTAATTTGTTCCAAAAAAAAAAAAAAAAATCCCCAATAATAATCTGTCTATAGACGTGAGGAATGAAAAAGTCTTGAAATTATATACAAATTAATAAAGATCTTCATAGATTTCAATATCGTATTGGTCACCCTTACATCTCTCATATCCCACTCACATCAACTCTTTTACCTGTACTGTATTAATCAAGATCAATTACAGATGGTTGAGTTGAAACCAGGCCAGAATTGGGGTCACTGCTGTGCCTCAATTTGAGATGCATTATGAGCTTGTTTTTATTATCTGAACCATTCATTTTGTAAGGTTTATTGAGTACTTAATGCCTATTAAAAATCAAATTAATTGGATATCAATAACTATATAATCGATAACCAAAAAAATAAACAATAAGTTTTTCTTTTGAGAAATAGCGTAAAAAAATATTATAATTCGATCATATAGTTATTGATATCCGATTAATATAATTTTTGGTAAGCATTAAGTAATCAACAAACCCTACAAAATGAACAGTTCAGATCATAAAAATAAGCCTATAATGTACTTTAAATTGAAACACAACAGTCACTGTTGTGCATTTAGCATAGACCAGTTACCTTTTAAGGAAAAAACAAAGAGAATTCCTAAATCTAAAACAACACATCAAGATAATCATTGATACTGTAAATATGGAAAAATGCCATTGAAAGTGAGCCTTTGAGAATATTTTATCAAGATTTTGCAAAGGCTAGCTGTGTCCTCAAAAAGAAATATATATGATACTCGTCTTTTTTCCAAATACTCCCGCACTTCTTGTACATAAAAAATAAAAGGTATGAATAAAATTACAGTAACTAAATGTATTAAGGATGAGTAGTACTTGTTTGAATAGGTGATTTAGGATGCAAACCAACCTAAGGACATCACTCTTTCAAATTATAAGAACTCATTCAAATTATAAGAACTCGCGACACACCTCATGCTAAAAGCCTACTACTTTGAAAAAAAAAATGGTAATTCTTGAATATAGAAATATATATAACAAAAGGTTTTGAAAGGAAAATCACTGCCATTTATTTATTTTTTTCACTCGAAGTTTTTCTTCTACATTCCATTTTTGCATTGACTAGGTTTTCTAGCAATCAGACAAATGAAGGCAAAAAAAAAATGTGGTGGAGATTTCAATAATGTCAAAGTTAGAGAACAAAAACTTTATGAGATCTATGAGACACATTTGTATTTGCACAGCTTGACTAAGAAAAGGCAAACAAAAGCAAACTTACAAATTTCAAAATAAACAAACATTTACTTGTGATCAAAATGGCTCTTGCTTTGGTTTTCAACAATTAGTAAGTAACTAATACTATTCTGGATTAAAAAGCACAAAAAATAACAAATAGTTACATTTTCAGTACCTGCTCATATGTGGATGCCATTCGTTTATTGGTTGAAGTACTATCTATTCTTTGAGGGTTTCCTCTGAAACTTACACTATTAGATTAAAGTAAAAAATATCTTAAGTGAATTTCGTAACTATAAAATTATAAATCCATTCCTAATGATTGTAAAAAATATGTACTTGGAAACAGCAAATCGCATCAAATGCCACATTTATAACAAGACAACATCAAATTCCAAAAGAAATAAGAGAAATAACCCATGATAAGGATGGTGAGATAACTGAGAAACAAGACCAAAATGGCCAGTCTTAGGGCTATAAAATTATTCCTTAGCATTTGGATTCAGCACCAATAGATAAAAAAAAACAGGGACAATAAAAATAGACACAAATAAATTAAGAGTGACCCATTATGTTATCTATTACATTTCTTACAGGAAACATATATTTTGGTAAAATCTAAAATAATTTCCCTAATTCTAAATAAAAAAAAAAATGCAATTGAAGAAAAAAAATCTCATCATATGAAAATTTTCCCCACCAAACTTCCAAGAACCCCCTCATTTCCAAGGAATACAACTTTCTTAATTTCATGAACTCTCACTAGATAATGCATGAGTGAGCCTCCAAATATATTCAAAGACTGAAAATTGTCTATCTAGTACAAGTAATCACTACTACAAAAATAATGAAAGATCACACTTTGACAAATGATAATATCTCACTTTTATTAGAAGTGTGATAAAAAAAAATTAAATTGATATTTTAATCACACTTGATTTGATTAAGTGTGATAATATTTATTTTTTATGTCACTTTTTAATTAAGTATGATTATATATATATTTTTTAATCACACATTTTAATTAACATGTGATTAAAGATCACATAAAAAAAATTAAAAATATTTCATTTTTATTAGAAGTGTGATTAAAAAAACTAAAATGATTTTTTAATCACACTTAATTTAATGAGTGAGATAATATATTATTTGTAATCACACATTTTAAATAAGTGTGATTATATATATTTATTGAAAAATGTTTGAGGGCCCTAATTTCTGTGGTTCAAATGGCTCAAAATTGCCAAAACGACGTCGTTTTGACAATTTTGATGTTGTTTTGTATTCAAAACGACGTCGTTTTGGCCTCAAAACGACGTCGTTTTGGCAAATTCGAGCCATTTGAGCCACAGAAATTAGGACCTTCTACCATTATTGATATTTATTTTACCCCTCTCTCCCTCTCTCTCTCTCTCTCACACACAATCAATTCCCAAATTAACCCTAACACACCCACCCCTTATCTGACCATATTCAACATTTGTCTCACACTCGTCTTTTGCTCCTCCACTATGCTGCACTCATCTCTTGCTCTTCCACTACGCCGATCACCATCGCCATCGCCATCGCCATCGCCGTTGCCGTTACCTCTAGTAGCCTTGCCGGTCGCCACCGCCGTTAGTAGCCTTGCCAATCTCTACACTCTTTTGTATCGAACGATTCGACCTCTCTGCAATCTCTCTCTTTTCTCTCTCTGCACCATCATCATCGCCTTCATCTCTCTCTTCCTGGTAAGCACTCTCTGCCTCTCTTTCTCTGTGTATTCTATGTGTTCCTATATATATGTATGTTTATATAATCTCCTCATTTTTCGTACAAGAATGAGGAATATGTTTGGATTGAGTGATTTGTAGAGAAAAGAAAAGAAATGGAGAGATATGCATCTTTTTTATTTGTTTGAATAACCTAAGTAAGAAATTGAGAGAAATGGAGAGAAATTCATTTCTCTTATAAGTCTCATTTTCAATCTTTCCAAAAGTGGAGAGATTGGGAGAGAAAATAAACTATTATTTTTATAATATCAATTTTGTTCCTATAAAAATAAAAAAAATAAAATGATTAAAATATAAAAAGGTTATTTTGGTAATATAACATAAAATAATTTATTTTCTTTTCACTTAATGAAATCAACCAAACAAGAATGAGAGAAATCATAATCATTTTTTTTCTTTTATTTCTTCCTTATCCAAACAAAAATGAGAGAAATCACAATCATTTCTTTTCTTTTCTCAATCATTTCTTTTCTTTTCTTTCCTAGGTTGGGTTTGGGACACAAGAAGATGAAAATAAGAAAACTGAAGATATTTTGTTTCCTTATATATGTGTTTAATATTAGAAATAAGGATATATTCATTTGATTTCCAACAGATGAACAATTTGATTGTATTTTATTTTTATATTTTTTTGATATTGGAACTGCTCATTAGCTTGTTTGATTGGTTCTTGTAATGTTTTTAGAAAATAAATTTGATTTATGATTCCTATTTGTGTTTTACATGATACAAATTTGGGGACTCTACCTCTATGCCTTCTGATCTGCCCCTATGGATTACCCGAAAATCTATCTGCTAACATATACAAAACAATGACAAGCAAATTAGACTGTATGCTTTATATAATAAAATAGAATAGATGGGTCATCATTTTAATTTA
Organism: Camellia granthamiana; assembly: GCA_036172215.1. Classification (NCBI taxonomy): domain Eukaryota; kingdom Viridiplantae; phylum Streptophyta; class Magnoliopsida; order Ericales; family Theaceae; genus Camellia; species Camellia granthamiana. The sequence goes on along the minus strand of CM069908.1, from coordinate 120,631,734 downwards.
TAAAAAAAAAAAAACCCCATTGTCAGCAGTCACCTTTCCTCCCAAATTAATCGACACTTGATTGATTTCAAGACTACCGAGTCCTTTTCAATTAACTTGAATTCTATTGTTTCAATCTAAAATATCAATTTTTTATTTTTTTTTAAGAATGATGAATAATGTTCCGGAATTCTAATATAAATCTTTTTAATTTCTAGAGGCATTTCATGTGGTGGAAGTTGATAGTCCAATTTTTCATGGTATCTGTCACAGTGTTTTCATGATTGTTCAGAGGCCTGAATTCTAATATAAATCTTGTTTGTATGTATTTATTCGTTACTGAAATTATTGGGATTCCATAATTTCTCCAACATGCAATGGTACCATTCTTATTCATTGATTTTCTTTGGGGTTTCTGATTTAACCAGGTACGTTTAGGCAAGAAATTAAGTTGCTGACATGTTAAATGAATATAAAGAGAAGAACCAAGAAATAGAAAAGGCAATGAGCGAATTTAGGAAAGCCATAAAAGAATTGGCAAAAGTGATGATTTTATTTATTGTTCTACTTTTGTGATGAGGTAATCAAAATGAATCTGAAAGTTGTGGACTATTTTAGAAGGGCCAGGTTATATTCTTTCTTCTTCTTTTGTTTTTTGTTAATTATTTTTATTGATGGTGAGATTAGTACCTATTACTGCGTATTAACTTTTCTGCATGTTCTTTGTGTCCTCTAAATTACTTCTTTTTGAAAACCTTTTCCTATACTTGCAAATTCTCAATTTTGCTTCTCATGACTCTGTAAATTTTTAATTTTTTTTTCGTTGTTCATGGTCAATCAAAGACTCACAACTTTGGTATGAATTATGGCATTTCTTACACAGTCTAGTTTTTTTACTTGCCTTCTTTGAGGCATTTACTTTTAAAAGTTGAGGCATTTACGTTTTCAGAGATCACTCCTGTATTGTTTACTTTTTGCCTTCCTAATAAATATGTGATTATGGTTTATATTCAGCACATTTACATTGCCAAAAACGTGTTGGTACTTCTTTTCTCTGGTTCTTATTCAGATAATTCTGATTGTTAACTGGATAATTTCTTACCTTTTCATTCAATTCTGTGTAGGATATCACCCCATGTGGGGGTGATTCCTTCTCCACGGATTGCCAACCCACAAAGGCAAGAGAGGGACATGCCAGCCAACAAAAGGAGCTTCACATGTTGTTGCCAACCTACAAAGCCATGAGGCCATGAGGCTTGGCCATGAGGCCATGTGATGGCCAGCTCCTATCCACCTCCATTCTTGGTCTATAAATGGAGAGGGTGAGAGGTGAGCAAAAATGAGAGAGAGCAAGAGCAAATCGTGAAGCCAAAGTAAGTGAGAGATGTGAGGCGGAGAGACCGTCTCCCTCGGTGTGAGCGAGGGAGACGGGAGAGTAGCTGAGTGAGGAGAGTGTGAGCTCCTCCTCTATTGTAATCTTTCTGTAATCTCCAAATTGGTATAGTGAAATCCGGTTACTCTCCCGTGGACGTAGGCATTGAGGCCGAACCACGTTAAATATTGTGTCTCCTTGAGTGTGGGTGTGTTTTTCTGCTTGAGATGGTTTCTATAAGGTCTTGGGCGGGATCCCGGATCCCAACATTCTGTTCTGCTGACAGTGCTTTGAGCTTTCGTGATATACCATTTCTCATAAGTATGACTATATTTCATGATCTTGTTATTATGATCTCAGGATTAGACACTGAATGTGTGTCCAGCTCAGAAGCTAAGAACTGTTAGTTTCTTTGCTCTACTGTGCTAGCTGTTAATAATCACAACAAAAAACATTCATTTTTTTGGAACTGCTGGATGTTTTGGGGTTTTGCTTTTGTTTTTCTGTGTTATCTTTAGGATAGTATACTCTGTTTGGTAAATATTTCTTCTTTGCTACAGATCAGTGAGTATTCAAAGAAGACTGCTTGTTTCATCATGTTTTTAGATAAGCAAACACTGTTGAAACTGTCAACAGAGGGGAATGTTCCTGATGAGACAGTATGTATTTGGTTATGGAGAATAGTTATTGTGAGGAACCTACCCTACAAGGATATGCGCAAAACTGGGAAGGTGCCAAAATTTCTATCACATCGTCTCTTCCCTTCTTCTGGGTGATTCTCACACCAAATTTTGTAGATCACTGGGTTATAGACCTTATTTGCTTTCTTCGTTAACCAACCCCAAGATTTCTACTTAACATATTTTCTTATTTTGTGGTGATTTCTTAGGTATTCTATTTGGCTTGATAGCAAGATGCGACTTCAGACTGATCCGATGCTAATCATTGAATTCTTTTTGTGGCAAACTCGATTAGAGTATGCTATTTCAAATCATTATACTCGCCACTGTGTTTGGGAGGAGGTACACCAGAATAACTGTCTAAATAAATACAACCACACAGCCATTGATGAACAGCTCAACTTTTACTAGTCTGATGGTCTCACCAAGTTTGACCCTTCAGACCTAAATACTCCTCTTCCAAGTTGTGCATGCCGTTGTCTTTTTTAATTTTGGAGTTTGCCTTTTTCCTTATCCGCAATTATTGCCCCTTGATGCTTAAGAGCTTATTTTTGTTTGTCATATGCTTTGCACTTTGCAGATGTGCCTGAAGGTTCATTTATTGTTAGGGCCCATACACCGATGTCAAATTTATTTTCATGCCTTTGGTTTAATGAAGTTAACTATTTTACATCATGCGATCAATTGAGCTTTGCTTATACCTTGAAGTTGAAGAGATTGAATCCAGATAGGCCATTCTTTCTAAATATGTTCAAGGTGGGTAATTACTAAAATAAAACTATTCTTTCCATTACATTGTGCTTCAGGGACTGTAATTTACCTATACTAGGAGAGTAATGTGGGAGGCTGATAAACTAGTTGGGATTTCTAAATAAAGAAATAGTGCCCTTACTATTAACTTGTTCCTTCAATCTGCTCAAATTTATTGACCTTAAAAACCATACATTTTAGGTGTTAGCCTCCAAGTGTTCTGCACTTGGCTGGTTAGTTAAACAAATTTTCATAATATCACTCTTTGATCAGAATTTCAGAATGCTTTTCTAGGTCATTTGTTTGTTTTTATTTTTATTTTTATTGCATTGACAATTCAAATTAATGTGGCTAGAACAGATGTGTACTAAAATAAGGCATTTTGATTCCATCAAACCTTAGAGGTGGTGCATTCATTGGACGCATGCTAGATGAGGCCTTGTGTAAGGTTTATTTCATGTTGTGGCCACAATTGCCTTACGTGTTCTGTTTGTTATGATAAAGGATATGGACATATGACCCATCAACTCCAGCATCAAGAAATGCGACCATCTACTGTGGAGCAGAGATCATGTCACTTGAGTGGGATTGTAAATCAGACCGTTTGGTATTTAATTCAACATCATATGAACATGTTTATTCATTTTCATGTTGGAGGATGATGTTTGATTGTCTAAAACCAGAAATTCATGTTTGTAGCTCTTGTTTGTAGCTGCCTTCTTCCTTGAGCCATTACCACTTAAAGCTTATGTCCCTTGGAACCTGAGGAAGTTTATTTAGCTTTCTTTGATTGCTTGAACTGAAATATTAATCAAGTTTTATCTAGGGATTTATGTTTGAGGTCATTTCAAGGCTTGAGTAGGAGAATGTATCTCTTTGCTAACTTGAGTGCTTATACAGGACATTATATATATTGACTGATCATAATTGTTGCCTTATGTCGTTCTGATATACCTACTTACTGATGGATTTTGCATGATTAAAAAGTTCAATGCACATGTTTGCTACTATTTATTTGAATTAATGCAGGAGATTCTTTGACTGACACTGTATGGTATGTATCTTTCTTGTAACTAAATTTATTTCTCCATTGTACTGTATATTTTTGTCCTTTAAGTACTATTGTAGTTGGTTAAATTTTGTCTATTGAGTTGCAGCGATTATGTAACTTACTAATTGACTACTTGTGATAAAAAATTAAAAAATAAATAAAAATTCACACCAATCCCCATCTTTAATCGATGTTTTTAGATGTTATCATCATACTTGTTTATTATTTATGTTTGTGGAATATGAATCATTCTTAGGACCTAGTTTTTTTATAGGCATGGCACGAGTTATATGGATAAGTTGGGATTGCATGAGTTATATGGATAAGTTGGGATTTGTAAGCTTAACTGTCTGGAACATGAAAACATGGAAGGCTATGGTATGCCCTTGTGTGTCCCACAAATTGTACATTCATGTAGAAAGTCAATTTGTCTCTGACAGACAGCTATTATGTCTTAATATTTCTCAACTTTATTGAAGATAGTCCTTCCCCTTGGTGAAGATCCTCCGGCAATTACTTCCTTATGCTTCAACCATAACGGGAAGATTTTAGCAGCTGTTGCAACTGATGGAATGATTCTCACGTTCGGTATCCTTATAGCATTTGATGTTTATGTATGAATGGTTATTATATTTCTTAAATTAAGTGTTACACATTTTGCTTTTGAGGCTCAAATGTGTTGCTGTTACTATTCTTTGGTACACCAAGTAAAAATACATAAAGGAATCATTTTCTTTCTTTTGGGGCTTCAGAGTTGGAGGGAGGAAGGGGGGATTAAACATTTCTACTTTGAAAGGAAATTTGTCCCCAATCTCATACTGCACGCAAGACATGAGCAACAAATGTATACATCTTAATTTGGCAAAGATATGTATGCCGGACTACAAATTACTGGGTGGTCAGCTCATGATTCTACTATTAGCTCTGTTCTTTTTGGGCCTGATGAGACCAGTATTTTTAGCTTGGGGATAGATGGAAAGGCAAGTGCCTCTGTTTCCTCTGATTTTAGCTTGGGAAATTATAATATTTTGTTACTATGAATTGCTTTATATAATTTTTCTTTGCCTAAAAGTTTTTTCTGTGATATATACATGTTGCCAGGCTTCTTATATTTGTGACTTGTTCAATTGTAGGTACCATTGGATATTGTTAGTTATTGATCTAACATTGATGATTGTATACTTGCTTGATCCGATTAATTCTAAAATAAACACAAGCCTTGTAATTGTAATAAACACGTAAGTTTGGCTGGTTAGTACATTTTTAAGCAATTTGAGTTACCTTAAAAATATTTTGACTTATGGAATTTCTTTTATAAAGTGCTTTGAAAATTTATGAAATTACCCAAAGGAAGAGGATGACCAATCCAGTTTGGAAAGTAGTTCAGGTAATTAATATAATTTTCTCTAATTTTATCACACTTATATTTGTGCTAATGACTATTTAGCTTGATCATAACACTTTATATGTAGTTTCTAATAATAATGAAAATGCCTTCATGTAGTCCCCGCAACAAATAGTTAGTTTATTCATATGCTTCTAGTGGTTTCTGAATTAATTTGTGCTTTTATTTTTTAGGTCAGAAATTTCTTGGAGAGGTGCAAAATATGGTCAAAGAATTCAAGAACTTTAGTTTTTTAAGTTTTTTTATTTTTTAATATATGTAAGCACAGTTAAAAACTTTTTATTTAATTCCTTTGTATATACTTTTGAACATTTGGTTTTCATTTATGAAATATATGACGTTATTCCATTTAATATGTGATTGTGATTCAAATTATAATGTATAGTGTGTATTACATTCTTCAAATGTGCGTACAAAAATAAATCTGTGATCTAAATGTTTATCATCATAAGTTTTATTAGTTATTGATCACACTTAAAAGATGTGATATAAATATTATTAATCACACTTAAAATATTTGATCTAAATATTATTAATCACACTTAAAAGATGTGATCTAAGTGTTGATTATCACAGGTTTTATTAGTTATTAATCACACTTAAAAGATGTGATATAAATATTATTAATTACACTTAAAAGATGTGATCTAAATATTTATTATCACACTTAAAATGTGTGATCTAAATATTTTTGATTACACTTAAAAGGTGTGATTAAAAATGACCCCTTCTAATCACACTCCCAAAGATCACATTTTAATAAAACTTAAAAGGTCTGATTAAATAAGATACATCACACAAAAAAAGTGTGATCTTTATATGTTTTTGTAGTAGTGAATATTATACCAATAAATTGGTTATGGTTCTTCCTATAGAAGCACAATATAATAGATTACATTCTTCTACTAATGTAAACAATTAAGGATGTATAATTCTCTTTATTTTAAGAACATGTTAAAAATTACAAAAGCGATGTAGCTCCTTGAAAGCTTTCTAATATAATATCTTATACCCATAACAAAAAGCAGACAAGTGAGCACATGTAATATTGTCAAATTTGCAGGTCAATAGTTCTCTTATTTCCATGCAATAAAATTTCTTAGTGCTTTGAAAAAAAAAAAAAAAAAAAAAAAAAAAAAAAAAAATTGAAAATGAAAAAAAGAAGCAAACTTTGAAGCAGGCACCTTCAGTAAATGACTAAGATTGCAGATTCTAATAATGACAGACAAATATCTAACAATGTTGGTGAATAATCTTAAACAGAAATTGCTCTAAGAAGCAAATAATTGCCTTATAAGGACCAAATGGTGGCACAACAAGCATATGCCAATCAATTTCATTAACATATTTCTTCAATCAATTGAACGAAATTAACCTAATCTAATGTAAATCAAATACAGATTCAGATTGCTACTATCTCGTGTGAACTCATCTGGTCCAGATTGAAAACCCCTTCTACCTCTGGACTTACCTCTTCCTCTTCTTCTTTTTCTTCTTCTTCTTCTTCCACCACTATGATGTTGTCACTACTTCCATTGTTGTTTTCTGTCAAAGAAGTGACTATGATATCGATATGTTCCGATTCTTTGGAGCTCTTTGATGGTATCAATTGTGTAATTCTCTTCAACTCTTTACTTTTTCCCCTCAAAACTATGTATAATCCACACACTATTACTCCAGCTCCTAACACACTATTATTATATACAAATAAAAAAAATTAGGTCAAATGATGCAATGTATGTCCATATATATCAAGCAAAAAATTATTTATATGACAAAAGGAGATAACACCCACCCATGATTATTCATTTGATTTTAATAGTATTGGCTAGTTAATGTTGTTAATAATATTATATCATGTGTACATATATACCTTCCCAAGTGTAGCTTCTCGTCCAATAGCAATAAGCCAGCTATTGCCACAAGAACAAGCATCACGGGGCTAAAAATTGATACAAACAGTGGACCCCTTATTTGTACACACCAAGCCATGAGGGTAAACGTTACTCCACTAGCCACAATCCCCTACAATGCAAGCAAGTCAAAGACATTTTACAACTGCTCCATAATTGAATTAAAATTCATAATTTAGATTTACACCCACACCTAAACTTAATCCAGACATTTCGTAGAATTTTTCTGAGTACATGTGTTCAATTGTTTACTACCGGCACATTTAACAATTTAAATTAAAATTTGTCATTAATAATTTAACATATTATTAAAAAATCAGCAATAGATCTTGTATCTAAAACTTATAGACCATTTTTTTTAAAAAAAAAAATGACCAAACAAGTGGTAACTTGTCGAAATATATGAATAATCATTATATTAACACAGAAATCGATTACAGAATTGAACACATAACATGCATCAAAATTTTGCAAGATTTTTTCGTGGCATCAACTTTTTTAAAAAAACTTTTGTACACATACATTCACGATTCTATGACGATTTCCTATGTTTGTAGACTTATCTTAATATATCTTATATATTATAAAAATATAGTGTGAAACATGAGAGATTTTCCATCTCTTAATACTAAACTCTCATGTACTCTCTTTTCTACATAGCATTTTCTTTAAATAAACATAATAAAAAAAATTTAAAAATCAAATATACAAATAGATAAAATTAACAAACTCGATCTTTATCATTTCACTTAAAATCTTTATTTTGCCTCTCAATATCCAATTTTAAATTTTAAAAACCTTTAAAGTCTATCTAAATAAATCTATTTTGAAAATATCTCCCACCATTAGAATCTAAATCAATAAAACTAACATGTCTATCACGTCTCTATCTCACATCATAACTTAAATAAATTTTTAACAAGTAAATAAAAAGCCACAACTCCATAACTTAAATAAATAAATAGAAACTACACATAAATTAAATTCAAAAAATAAAATACAACCAACTCCATAACTTAAATAAATTAAAAAAAACAAATATAAACCACTCATAAATAAAGAAGATAAGAATTAAGATATGAATCTCAAAAGAATATGATAATATCTAAATTTGAATTATAATTTATTAATATAACTATCTTTTTTATTTTTTTTTATGTATATCTATCTAAATCTTGAATCACTTAATGGGAAAAATTAATATATTTTGAAGTCTTATTTAAATAATAAGTTGATTAGTCATCCCAACTCGAGCTACACATTTCTTTTTTCCTTTTCCTTTTTTTTCTTCAATATGTAGGATATTTACCAAACCAAACCAAACCAAACCAAGCCTTAAGCCCCATCAAATGGAATTGACTACATGAATCCTTCTTCTCCCATCAATTTGTAGGATATTTACAAATGAAAAATGTTGAAGCCTAAAAAAATATCTCAGAATCCGACCCATGATGATATGGTCATAAGTGTCAATTTTTAATTCGTTACACAGGCACCAACTCTCTTGCCACATCATGGATGAAGTTGTGATTTTAAGTATGGGCCTCTACCATTTCTCTTTACAAATATGAGAAGAAAATAAATCAAATTATATATTTTGATCTAGGAAGCACGGATACGGATACGGGATACGGATACGATACGATACGGATACGACGATACGACAAAATTTGAAAAACTAGGATACGGGTACGGCGGGGATACGTTCGTAAAAAATATTATTTTAACAATTTTTAGTAATGCAGTATGCATAAAAATAAAACCTAAAGTAAAAGATAACTTGATAAAGAAGAAAAATTCCTATAAAACTAGCTTCAACTTGTTCCCCTTCATCAGTGAATATCACAGACCTTAGGTAAAGCCAAAAAACCATTCTTAAATAAAAATTTCAGCAAATATACTTTTTTAAGTCATCAATGATAGCCTAGGAAGCACGGATACGGATATAGTGATATGGGTATGTGGATATGGCGATATGTCAAAATTTGAAAAAGTATGATACAGGTACAGTGGGGATACATTCGTAAAAAAAAGAAAATTATAATTTTAATAATGTAATATGCATGAAAATAAAACTTAAAGTAAATTAATAAATAAAAAGAGGGATTCCTATTAACCTAAAAGTGCTCAAACATTCATAAAACATCCAAAACTAAAAGCAAAAGCAAAAGCAAATGCAAATTAAACATCATCCTTACATGCCAACACCAAAAAAAGAATGAGAGCAGAGAGAAGAAACGTGAGAGAGTGAGAAAGCGAGAGAGAAGTGAGAGAGACAACAAGGATACATCAATTTGACAAATTCTATTACTTTAACTCTCACTATATTCCTCTTATCAAAGAACTAAACAAAATATTATAAGTAATATGTAACTTCGAGTATCCGATACTTCAAAATTAAGTATCCGATACTTCAAAATTAATAAAAAATTAATTAAGAAGTATCCGATACTTTTAAGAAGTATCCGATACGTATCCGCGAGTATCCGAGGAGTATCGGTATCCGATAAGTATCCGATACGGATACGTCACCCTTTTTGAAGTATCCGTGCTTCATAGATTTTGACCAACCACATATTCAAATTTACGCTCTTTCAAGATAATTCTAACCAAGAGCATATCAAATCAAACCTTTTATTTAAATTTAAAATCAAGTTAAATAAAAAAAATTAAAAGAAAATAATGAAAGGTTGAAGATATTGTAAAGCTTTCTTATTCTTAAAGACTAAAAGGCTAGTACACATTCCGTGTGGGCATTATATTCATATTATATTTTTAGTTATGAAATTAAAATCAAAAGAACTGTAATGAGAAATTCTAATATATACACCCTTAAAAATGATACCATATGCACCCTTAGTTATGTTATTTTCTTTAGTTATGACATTATTTTAAAAAAAATGTTTGGGATCCCCTTTGGGAATGACCCACACCCTTAAAGTAATTTTGGCTCTCCATGTATGTGTGAGATCCACTAATGTATGTGTGGGATTCACATCATGAGTAATTCAGATTTGTGAGGGTCTTGTGGAGGTAGAGGTCTCAATCATTACTCTTATTTTAATAATGACTCATGAGTTCTTTAATTATGCCTCATATTGTGCTTAGTTATGACTCAAAAAATATGAAGTTATGCCATTTTTTTTTTTTAATTATAAGGTGCATATGGTACACACTTTTTGAGGGGGTATGTACCATAGTGTTTCCCTAGAAACACATCATTAAATATCACTTTACTTCACATTTACTAATAAAATTGTATGTTTTTCCTAATTATGAAATTGTATATTTATCTTAATTATAACTTTTAAATTTAACCCAAGGAGTTGTGGCATTTTGGTAAGGCTTTGGGGCGTAAGTCCTAAAGTCCTAGGTTCCACACTCCCTATGGCCAACTCCCAAGGGTTTGGTGTAGTGGTCTTAGGAGGGCCTTCTAAGTGCTAGACGACCCGTATCGAGGACTTAGGTGTGGAGTTAAATCCTGGTAGCTACACTCTTTGACTGAAATGGTGTGTGCATTGTGGAGTCGATGCACACACCCGAGGTTTGCCTATCATTCTACTCCACTTAACCGACATTAGGTAGTTGATTCCAAAATTGGCGGAGGACAAGCTTAGGGAGTTTACTCGTTAATTAAAAAAAAACTTTTAAATTTATATATTTTCATAACAAAAGAGGTATGTCTTAGCTCATTTAACCAGGTTTAGTTCTTTTTTTTATTATTATAGAAATTATCAAATTATCACTAGTAGATTTATAATTTTTAAATTTTTTTTGAAACTAATAGTTTAAAAAGTTAACATAAAAATTAACTTATGAATTTCATGCATAGTACATGATAAAACATTATGTTACTGCAAGATAATTATAATGATTTATTTTAATTTATAAAGTCCCGCGCATAGCATCAGTTACTACTTAGTATGAGGATACATACCGAATAAGAGACAGTTAGTAGTCTTAGATTCCATCCTAGTTTCCATTTACTCCAATCTCTATCCATGCAGAGTGCAAATCCAATGGCTTGGATTGCTGCCATCATCATCATCAAAGCAGTGCTAGAGTACACACAAGGATAGTCCTGTATCATCTTAGCCTGGCCCAACAAACATGACATATTCAGAATAAATGACACTAGTTAAGGTCATTTGAATAAATTTAATTTTTTTTAATCATTTATTTATTTTTATTTAGGGTTGGTTTGACAAATTTTAAAAAAGTCAAAAAGTTACTAAAAAAGTTAAAAAATTATCACTATTTACCAAAAAAAATATTAAAAATTTAATTTTACAAAAAAAAAGAGTACAACTCACATGTCACGTGAGTTGTACTTTAGCTGCACACCATTTGTACAAAGGGAACATGCGGAGAAGGGAACAAGACGGTGTTGTTCGGCCGGTGGGAGCCCATCACGGGTCCTGTTTTGATAATCTGAACCGTTCAATATATAAACTCATCGAGTAATATATGCCATAAAAAATCACGTTGATCGGATATCGCTAACTACATGATCAAATCAGTTTTGTATAAAAAATGGATGGTGTTATAGCTAACGGTTGACAAAAAAACTAATCCAATCAGATAGCTATCGATATCCAATTACCATGATTTTTTACAAGCATATAGTATTCAACGAGTTCTACACATTGAACGGTTCCGATTTGCAAAACGGGACCTATGGTGGGCCCCAACAGGCCGAACAACACGGTCCAATTCAATGCTCGAAAATGAGGCAAGCTTCTCATATACACTACTCTGCCCACCGTACTGCCTACTTTGCCCAAGCTTCTCCTATACACTAATTTATACAATTTTTTAATACACATTTTTCGTAAAAAGTTAAAAAGTTATCCCAAACAACCATTTTTTTCGTCAACCTTTTAATCCAAAAAGTCAAAAAGTGTACTTATTTAAGAGACCTCAACCAACCCCTTAATTTGTTGGTTATTGTTGCAATTGTTGCAAGATTACCTGAACAATCAATCCTATTGCACCAGAGACACAACAGGACACAACCAATAAAGCTCCCACCACGTTATTACTATCATGTGGGTGTAGTGTTGCCACGTGTCCACTCTTGTGATGCAAAAGGTCAACATTGGTTGACGAGATGTTGAGCTCTACCCCTTTGTAGAAGATGAGTAGCATGGCCCCACCCATGCACATCAATGTCCCTGCCACCTTCATCTTGCCTATCGTTGTACCCAATCCCAGCCTCTCCATCCTGTACACATCATACCCACATTAGATGGCTATCATGCAATACTATTATGGGTACTGTTATGGTGTGCAACTTACGCCTTACACTTACGCCTTTCTGTGTTCAGTCCTGCTTTTTGTTTTCACCTTCCACTTACACTTTTTGTGTAAGTGGCACATGATGTGCAACCTTGAGGGTTGCACACTATCTAAAAAGAATATAATTAGAAACCAATAAATTTTTTAAAAAATAACTACAAATTTATAGAAAATTTTAAGATTTTATTATTAAATCTATAAAATTTATTACTGATTTGTAATTATTTTTTAAAAATATCATTGATTTATATTTTCCTATATATATATTAATTTCCCACTAGATTTTGAAAAGCCCTAGTCATATAGAAAATATCACAAGAATAATAATAGGATAATGTTAATTTCGTAATTAAAAGTAATTTTTGTGAATGTTTTATTTCAAAATAAAAAGTACACATTGAACTATATTATTACACATTCTATATGAATTTTTTTTTTTTTTTAAATTTTTATTATTATACAACAATGTTAGTAAAATTCAGGAAATTTGTTTAGCTATATATTTTGCATATATATATATATATAGAGAGAGAGAGAGAGAGAGAGAGAGAGAGAGAGAGAGAGAGAGAACCCTAAAAAGACGGCCAAAATGAAGGTGCAGGCAGGGATGAGATTGTACAAAGCAGCAGCAAAGGTCGCTGACGTCAAAACGAAACCCTCGGCGTATAAATTTTGTGCCATTGATCCTCTACAATTAAAAATTGAATATTATTCAGGTTCAAAAAATTAAACGTACTTTTTAAATTTAGTAATGTGTAATATTGATTCAGTAAATAATGATGGTTAAGTTTGGTGAATGAAAACTCAAACTATGTGTCAATTAAGTCCCTATAGTTTACACGATGTGTCATAATTTGCTCAATTTTTACAAGAACTAAATACACGCATCATGTAAATTATATGAACCAAATTGACATATTATTTGAGCACGTGACAACTTTCCGTCCACCAAACCTAATGGCTGTTATTTATTGAACCAATACGACACAGCCTGTTAAATTAAGGGACAAAATCGATCAAATTAAAATAACAGGTACCAATTTAACACATCGTGTAAACTACAGCAACCATTTACATAATTTATCCTTTATATTATATTAAAAGTTTAAAGCCAATCATTTTTTATTGTTTGAGGCCCAGTCTAAAAGGCCCCTCAAAAAATCTGTTGGGCCAAATTAAAATATATATATATATATAATCATTGTTAGGCCCAATTAAAATTTTATATAATTAGTCCAAATAAATATATGTAATATAATGAGTCCGAATAGAGTCTAATTTCAAAATTTTAATAGAATAAACTTTTTCTTAATTTTTTTGCTCTCTCTTTATCATATTTTAGATGAATAATTTTACCCCAATTTCTTTTCCTAAATTTTTTTTGCCCTACTTTTTTTGCCCTCTCTCTTTATCATAATTCAATTGAATAATTTTGCCTTAATTTTTTCTCTCAATCTTTTTCCAATAATTTGTGTTTTGTTATCAAATAATTAGTGGATTGTAATTTGTGTGGATTATGATTGTGTTCTTAGATATCATATTACAATAACATAATCATTTCGTTATCAGATATCGGTGAATTATGTTGTTTGTATTGATTATTGCTAAATTATAAAACAACAAGGCCCTATTTTATCTTTTTTGAGTCTTTGTAATGATTTTTTCTTATCTTAATATATGAAAATAAATTTTAATGATTATTTGTGTAAAGAAACTTTTTGTAGTTACTAAATAAATAAATAAATAAAATCAATAAGTTATTATTTTGTCTGTATTTTTTTATAAAAAAATATATGTAAGAGAACTCCATTTTCAAAGCCCGCCTAAGGGATTGGCACTACTAAACTTTCATTTTAAAACAAAACATTTATAAATATTATTTTTATTTTTTATCTTTATAATAAGGTTATAATAAGTTTAAGTAAGTGATTTAAGCGCAAAACCCAAACAATAATAGTTTAGATAGATAACTTAAGTTTAAAATATATTAAGCCTCGGTTTTATTTTTGAGTTGGGACTAAATAAGCACACAAGGACAAAAAAAAATTACAAAATTACAAAATGACAAACCACTTGACTTTTGATGCAAAATTACCAAATTGACTCATATACAAACAAAAAGTCAAAAAAACATCATTTTCAAGTGGAGGGCAATTTTGTCATTCCAATGCAAAAAAAGTCAAAAAAGTCAAACAAGGAAACCAAACGAACAAAAAAGTGCCAAACTAAAAAAGTCAAAAAAGTCAAAAAGCCAACATTACAAAACGACCCCTAATTATTACAAGATTATTATATAAATATTATTGCAAAGAATTATTGTCATGTCGTGTTTTATAAGTTGGTGGATTATTACTAATTTATTATAATTAGGGTGATTGAACCCAATAAAATTTACTTTTAGAAGAATGTGACATTTAAGAATTAAACAACTCCAAAATATTTTATTAGCTACAAAATCTAATTCAAAACGAATTTAAATGAATATACTGTTTTTTCACCAACTTCAATATCCATAAGCTCAATCTCATACCAATTGCTTAAAATAAAATATGAATACATTAAAGATAATTAACATTTAGTCTTAAATTAGTTGTCTTTAAAAGCCACGAATGAATTCACAACCCCCAAATGCAATTTACATCAACGTCCAAATAAATTTACACATGTTGATAAAGGTGTAACTAGTACAGTTCGGTTTGGTCAGTATTAAAAGTATATTTAGTACCAAACCAATTCTTTCTATTTTGAGAAATCGATATAGACCATATGCTACAGTTCGGTTTTGTCAGTTTGATATAGAAGAGAAATTTACATGAAATTTTAAAAGGTTTTATAGTAGATTATAGAATTTTATATAGAAAATATATGAAAATTGCTCTACAAATATTTTTTTCCCTAATTTTTATCACAAAAGTGTATTATATTAACTACTTCTTATATAATGTTCAAGAAATTATAATATAAAATTATTTAAATATAATATTCAGTCGGTTCGATTTACATCGGTATAAAAAGTTTCAAAACCAAAATAGACTATTTGTTATGAAAAACAAACTGAAAATTAAAATTTCGGCCAGTTTCAACCGATCGGCTCGATTTTATCGGTTTTTCTTATATCCCAACATATTGACTAATTAATTTTATAAGTTCAGTAGTTTACATGCGCATGTAAACTTAACTAGTTTACTCCCAAAATAATAACAAAACTCAAAAAGAACGTAAATATAATTAAGCATAGATATACACGTGCAAGTCCCTCAAAAAATTAATTGTTAAGCATGACCACCCAACTCTATGTCGTCAGAAATGAGAGTACCTAAAATGCTTTCTATACATTTTAAATGAAAGAGATGAAATCCCTACCCTATTTTATCCCAAGAGATGATGGAAAGAGAGTAATGTTACCAAGAAGATTTAAATCCAATCTTTCAAGAGGTTTGAGCACAAAATTTCTCACCAAAGTCTTAAACAATACAAGAGGAAGCTAGATGAGTTGATAGGTATTTGTGTGAGGAATCTTAGCAAGCTCTTCCATGGAAGAAATTACTCTATACTATATATTAAGTAAAAAGGGGTTTTTAACCCCAAGCCTTGTGGGAACTCTAATCTCTCAATCTAAATTTTTTGATTTTTTGATTTAAAAAAAAAAAAAACCTTAGCATTTATTAATTTCTCCCAACCCCGAAGTCTTATCCTCATAATAACACTTTAATGTATTAAGAACAAATATAAAAAAAAAAATTTCTTTGAAATCAAACACATATGAATTCCTTAAAAAGTCTTCTCAACACATATGATTATTATCCCTCATAATAACACTTAATGCATTAAGAACAAGCATAAAAAAAAATTCTTGAAAAGTCCAACCCATATGATTATTATCAAAATATTAAACTTTAATATAATATAAAAAAGGAAAAAAAAAAAAGACATTTAAATAAATTAAAAAAAAGATATTTAAAAATCGCAATTCACACATATAGATAATCTATACTATATATTAAGCAAAAGGGGGTTTTTAACCCAAAACCTTGTGGGAGCTTCAATCTCCCAATCTAAATTTCCTGATTTAAAAAAAAAAAAAAAAAAACCTTAGCACTTATTAACTTCTTCCAACTCCCAAGTCTTACCATTATAATAACACTTTAATTCATTAAGAACAAGTATAAAAAAAATTCTTTGAAATCCAACACATATGAATTCCTTGAAAAGTCCCAACACATATGATTATTATCCCTCATAATAACACTTTAATTCATTAATAACAAGCATAAAAAATATTTCCTGAAAAGTCCAACACATATGATTATTATCAAAATATTAAACTTTAATATAATGTAATAAAAAAAGAAGACATTTAATTCCCTGAAAAGTCCAGCACATATGATTATTATCAAAATATTAAACTTTAATATAATATAAAAAAGGAAAAAAAGAAAACATTTAAAAAAAAAAAAGACATTTAAAAATCGCAATTCACATATATAGATAATTGTAAATATATTAAGAAAAATGGGGTTTCTAAACCCCAAGTCTTGTGGGAGCTCCAATCTCTCAATCTTAATTTTCTAAATTTTTTGTTTTAAAAAAAAAGCTCAGTATTTATTGATTTGATCAAAATTCTCTGATCAGCATTTATTAACTTTTTTCAATCCACATGCCTACATTTATTGATTTGGTCAAAATTTCTGATTAGCAGTTAAAATCCACTCATACAAATAATTATAGATACAGCCCATGCATAGTTACTGCAGTAGCTTTTTTAATTTCTCCTGTACACTATGGTTAGTGATAAGATTGTTAAATTATTTTTATAAAAAATCTTAAAAAACATAATTTATATATTTAAAAAAATTAAAACAAATATAAATATCTATAATTATCCCGTGCATAGCACGGGTGATAGGCTAGTATTATATAAGGAAAACGAGATTTTTAACCCCAAGCTTTGTGGGAGCTCCAATATCTCAATCTTAATTTTCTAATTTTTTTGATTTAAAAATAATAATAATCTCAGCATTTATTGATTTCTCCCAATCCACAAGTCTTTTTGACTTCTCTCATAGTTGTTGTAGCACATTTTTCAACTTCTCTCATACACTATAGTTAGTAAAGAGATTATTAAATTATTTTTATAAAAAATCTAAAAATAATAATTTGTATATTAAAAAAATATCTAAAACAAATATAAATATCTATATCTATCTATATATTATATAAAGAAAAGGTTTGTAAGAGTTTCAAACTCTCATTCCACAATTGTTAATTTTTGTTATTTTAAAAATATTTAAAAATAATTCTATTGGCTAACAAAATAATTTTAGATTTAAAAAAAAAAAAAACAAAAAACCACCTAAAATTTTAAATTACAAGTTCCTAAAATCTCCCCTCCCCCCTCCAATATTTCTCTCTTTTCTAAATCCCATCTCATAAACAAGTAACTATCCATTAAAAAAAAAACACAAATCTCATCTCATAACAAAGTAATTATATATTTAAAAACAAAAACATTATAGATTAAAAAGAACGTAAAATCAAAATTGCTAATTTTTGTAATTTTAAAAATAGTACTATTGGCTAACAAAATAACTATAGATTAAAAAAAAAAACTAAAATTGCTAATTTTTGTAATTTTAAAAATATTTAAAAATAATACTATTGGCTAACAAAGTAACTACAGATTTTTAAAAAAAAAAAATTGAATTACAAGTTTCTAAAATCTCTCCCCTAATGTTTATCTCTTTCCTAAATCTCATAATCTATCTATGCTATATATTATATTAAAGTGACTTTTCATTTTAGAGGCCTTAAGTGTTTCAAAACCTTAAATCTAATTTTTTAAAAAGAATATAAATCTCATACAATTTTCTCTCTCCTAAAATAAATCTAATGAAAATAAAACTCTCTCACCTCCCATAAAATGTATACTATTAAAATATTTCACAACTGGTCTAATCTATATAAACCTAAAATTAAGCCTAAAATAAAATAAAAATTAAACCGTATATCTAGATTCTCTCTATTTTATAATTAAACATAATTTTATTCCCAAATAAATTAAAGCATATCTATACTGTATATATTTTTTTAGAAAAATCTCATAATTTATTATTATTTTTTATAATGATTCCATGATTTATAATTTAGAAAAGAAAAGACGAAAAAAATTATTTTTATGTACTTTTTCTCTAACCAATTCTTTCTTCTATTCAAAAATCTTAACCATTATACATTATACTTTTTCCAAGCCATTCGTGTCTTGCTCACCCTATAACTATTATATTCATGGAACAATGAAACTGATTGTTTTTTAACTTTATTTTTATGAGACAAATTGGATGTTAGTTTATGTTTAATCTGTTCTATTATTTAAACAGACTCTTTTATCTTTTAGGTATACAATTTTTTCTTTTTCTTTTTCTTTTTCTTTTTTATCTATGACCATTTTTTTGTTTTTATATTTCATATTTTGTGTGTCATTTCTCCCTCTTCTCTACCAACCATTATTTGTTTTTTGTTTATAACTATTTTTTGTTGGTTAATATTGTTTTCCTAGAATTTTTATATTAAAATGGCGTGATAGGATCATTTGTATAATAAAAAAACATGTCACTCACTATAAAATGATAGATAAAAATCCAAACAAAATCTTTATTAATAAGTTTTTTGTATTGATTTTATGTTTGTATATCATTACTTTTTTTATAAAAAAAAATTACTTTTAATATTTTTTTGATATCATGATATATGTTAATTGACAGTTGGTGCAGAGCATTATTTTAAAGGCATATAATAGTTTTTCAAAGCTATAAATAGAAAATTTTAATTTTAATCAATTTTTTTAAACTATTAAAGGTGTTAGTCAATTATTTAATTATTTATCTTTAATATGTACAGCTCCTCTATTCTTTTATGGTACTTCTCTCTCTGCTCCACTGTGAGTTCATATGTTTTTAGAAAAAAATCATATGTAATTTAAAATTTTGAATCTTTTTATATAGGAAGTTAAAAAATATATTTTAGAATTTAAAATATAGCCATACAAAACTATATCCTTTTAAATATAGCTATATTTATAATTAATTTTAATCTATCTATTACCTATCCGTATTTATATTATTATAAATAAAAATGTTGTACAATAATTGAAGTTCAAAATCCTAATCTATTTTTTTTCAAAATTTAAAATTGTTAAAATGCATATGTTGCAATATCATTAATTTCTTCCTACTATAAATTTTATTTTATAAATCTTATAAGATTTGTTCAATGACTAATATTCAATTTTTGTAAAAAAATTCCAATATATTCTTTCCAAAAGTTAATATAGCAAGTCTACAGGATCATATTTTAAGACTCAAAACTATTAATATTTTTATTTTTATTTATTTTTGTTTTCAATAAGCATGTTAAAATATAAATAATATCCAAATAAAATTATATGTATTAATACATATGACATTAGTTTTAATTGTAATCACATCTTTTTAAAGTCTTTATTCATTTTTAATTTTTTTTGATATTTTAAATTACATGTTACGATGATTTTTCTTATTCATTAAGTTTTTAAAATTACTTTAATTATTTTCCTTTCAAAAACCAATATAACAATTTTTTAAAATTCATATATTTTTATTCTAAAATAGTGAAATATTAGAAATATGTCATTTTTATTTTTATTTTTTATAACAAAGCATAATTTTAATTGTTAATTGTCAATACAACAATTTTAATCTATGTTTATGAGTAAATATTATAGTAAAGGAACATTTAAAACAAAACTCTTAAGCTTATATACAAAATTTTATTTACAAGAAAAAAATACAAAATTAAATATAATTATCATATTTTTAATAAATAATATATTATTTTATCTCGTGAATAGCACGGGTGACATGATAGTATCTATCTATACTATATATTAAGCAAAATGGAGTTTTTAACCCCAAGGCCTGTGAGAGCTTCAATATCTCAATCTGAATTTTCTAAATTTTTTATTTTTTATTTAAAAAAAAACTCAGCATTTATTGATTTGATCAAAATTTCCTGATTAGCATTTATTAACTTTTTTCAATCCACATGTCTTTCCACATGCCTGTATTTATTGATTTGGTCAAATTTCTCTGATCAGCATTTAAAATCCCATCATATAAATAATTATAGATACAATCCGTGTATAGTTACTGCAATATCCTTTTCAACTTCTTCTATACACTATAGTTAATGATAAGATTGTTAAATTTTTTTTATAAAAAATCTTTAAAAATATAATTTATATATTAAAAAAATTTAAAATAAATATAAATATTTATAATTATCTCGTGCGTTACAGAGGTGATAGGTTAGTATAAAAAAAATTAAAAAGTCAAAGGGGGGGGGGGAACGTGTTTGTGCTGCTTTCATAGAAGCTTTCATAGAAAAATGAGAATTAGGTAATTGAATTATTCAATATATATATATATATCTTAATAGATATTGATTGAGCTTACCCAAGTAAGCCACAAAGACAAGCTTGGCACGTGACTTTCCATGTTAACTTTGGTCTTCTCCTGTAATCACAAATCAACTCATATAAAAAAAACCCACAATATTACAACAAACACTAAAATAAATATAACTTAAAGGCAGTGGCTTCCTTCCGGTTTCATATTGGACTGAAGGGTGTTGTTAGATCCGTGGGACACATTACGGGTTCCGTTTCGATAATTCGAATCGTTTAATGTGTAGAATTCATCAAATACTTTATACCTATAAAAAAATAACGTTGATCGGACATCGATAGCTATCTCATCGGATCAGTTTTCTGTTAACCGTTTATTTTCTCACCGTCTATTTTTTTTTTTATACAAAATTGATTTGATCACATAACTATCGATATCTGATTAATGTGATTTTTTACAAACATATAGTACTCAACGAGTTCTACATATTGAATAGATTATCGAAATAGGTCCCGTAGTGAGCCTCTACGGGACCAACAACACCCTCCAGACTGGAGGGAAGCCAGCCATAAGTTTAATTCACTTTTGTTTTTTATTTCTCTTGCAGATTCATGAAATAATGCAACCCAATAGCAAAGGAACAAAAGTAAACAATTTACCATATTTTCTATAATAAAAATAAAACCAAATATGTATATATATTCAAATTAACTTTCCATGTTAACTTTGGTCTAATTACAAATTAACTCACATGTGAAAAACACAATATTACAACAAATACAACAAGATATATATATGTGTGTGCGCGCGCGCGCGTGTATTAGTTTTGTTTTGTTTTGTTTTGTTTTTTATTTTTATTTTTTTTCATTTCATTTCTCTTGCAGATTCATGAAATAATCAGGGACATATATATTTTTCTATAATAAAAATAAAAACAAATATGTATATATATTCAAATTAACTTTCCATGTTAACTTTGGTCTGCTGTTCCTGTAATTACAAATATATATATTGTGTATAAGCTTTGTTTTGTTTTGTTTTTTATTTTTATTTTTTTCCATTTCATTTCTCTTGCAGATTCATGAAATAATCTGGGACATATATGTATTCAAATGATCAAAACCCGTTGTCAAAAAAAAAAAAAGATCAAAACCCAGAAGTGCATATATATATGTATAGATGGAGGACCTTTCAAAGAGTAGAGCGAGAGGGACAATGAAGGCAACAGCAAAGACAAAGCGATAGGCAATCAAGACCCTCATGCTCATTCCAATACTCGAAGCCAGTTTGTAGAATATACTGTTCCCTGCCAATGCAGCCTGAACCACCACCATCATCATCGCTGGCTTCAACCCATGTATAGTGTTCGCTATCTTCTCCATCTCTCTCCACCCACAATGCCAAATATCTCTCTCTCTATATATATATGTCTATGTATAGTTCTTGAGAGAGCAAGAACAAGCAAGAAGATCGAGAACCAACTTCGTCTTCTCGGTTGCTTGTCTGGAATTCAATTGCAAATGAGAAAGTTAACCACACACAATGAATATATATATAAAGACGGTCAATGTGGAGAAGAAAGGGAAAGGGAGTTGGTTCTCACTTGGAACAGAGGATCGAAGCTGTACTAACATTCCCTTCGTTATTTATTATAATTAAATGGGAAATTTGGGGATAAGGGTACCTGCTGTGCGGTCAAAAGGGCTAGCTTTGATGTTTTTTTTTTTTGAGTTGTGTTAAAGTTTCTTTAACAGCCTAGTTTTGTGGTTTGAAACAAAACACAGACAAAACCTTACAAATCTTCAAATGAAAACATTTATTGATATATTTTTATGAGTTTTAATGAGTATTTATTGACTAATATTTTTGGCATTTAAAAAAAGAAATCAGATGAAACTGTTTTCAAATGAAAACATTTATTGATATATTTTTATGAGTTTTAATGAGTATTTATTGACTAATATTTTTGGCATTTAAAAAAAGAAATCAGACAAGGCTAGTTTTTTTTGGCAGTAGGTGGTTTCCAATTCAATCTTTGGACCGGATAGCACTGTTCAGGTCCGTAGAGTCTACCATGGGTCTTATTTTTATCATTTGAGCCGTTTGTTTTTTAGTTTACTATGTGTAAATTATCCATCAAAAAATTCAAGTTGATTTGATCTCTGTAACTATCTAATTTTATTATATTTGTCTCCGAAAAAAATGAACAATAGGAATGATTTGAAAATAGATCAGGTATTTTTTCAAAGACAAATATAATAAAATTATATAACTATGTCAATCAAATCGGCTTAATTTTTCTATATGGATGATCTACACAAAGTGACCTAAAAAAATAAATAATTTGAATGATTGAAATGAAACTCAAGATGGAGCCCATGAGCCCTAACAACGCTGTCTAATCTAATATTTGGACTGAACACAATTCATTCCTTTTTCTTTTTGCTTTTTCTACATTGATATTTATTAGAGTATAGCTAACTATATTTTATTTTTTACAAATAAATACATAAAATTAATAAGTCATCTACAATATGTTTTTCGTTTTTTACATATATTATTTTTAAAATTATCAACATTGACATATAATTGTACTTTAGTCTGTGGAGAATAAAATATACGTAGTTAAAATATAAATGTCAATGTAAAAAAATACAACTAGTAACATTTGATTTTTTAAAATGCTTAAAACATAACAATTAATAGATACGTATTAAATCTTAATTCATGTGAATTTTAAAATAAAAAATAAAAAAATATGTCAATAAATATTTTTTCCTTACAACAACAAATGGCCTTTGGAGACTTTGTAAAGTTTTATTTTGTTTAAAACCAAAAACCTAACACCCAAATTAAAAACAAAAGACAATATATATATATAACTAACAAAAATGCTTGAGACCACTAATTAGTGGTAGCACTAATGATGTGACAGTGAGCCCCATCCATTGCCACAGTGTTGCTGTGCCTTTTTTTTTTTTTTTTAAGTAGATGCCAACTTATTAGTGGTGCTTTAGAGCACAACTTTTAGTAGTATGTAGCATTGTTGATAAAACTAATCAAAGAGTGCCGTTTTATAGCACAGCAACCCTGCTGAGCACCCCTCCTTCGAAATTTGCGTGGTAAATTTCTTATCCAATAGGTCCTGTAAGAATTAATGACATTTTTCATCAAATATTATTAAAAAAAATGTCACTAATTGTTAATTTTCAGCAACAATTCAAAATTTTTGTCACAAAAAATGTCACTAATTATAAGTTTTAGAGACAGTTTAAAAAAATTGTCATAAAAAACGTCACTAAGTTGCAATTATCAGCGACTGTTTGAAAAATTCATCACAAAAAATGTCACTAATTATGAGTTTTAGAGACAGTTTACATAAATCGCGACAAAAAGAAAGTCACTAATTGTCAATTTTTAGCGACATATACAAAAAATCGTCACAAAAAATTATTTTTAGTGACGATTTTATTATAACTTGTTTTCAATACGACTTGATGAGAATTAAATCCAACTATTAGGATCTATTAGTAGTTTAGGCTCCTCTGTTATCATCTGGATCCACTGAGAAATTATTCAATGTGTTTTATTTCAATTTTCTAGAAATTAAGTTTTTTGTTTTACGTATTTTTTTTAATGAATATTTTTTAAATTTTAAACATTTTTTTTTACTTTTTTAGTAGTACCTTACTTAGATGTATTTAAAAAGTAAAAATATTTGTAAAAAAATATTTTAAAAAATCAATAAATACACAAGAATATAAAAAATATACTAAATTATATATAGATATATATTCGGTATTTAATAAATTTTTTGATTTTTTTTTTTTTACAAATATTATACTTTTTAAGTGTATTTATGTTAAGTGCATCAAAAAATTTTTAAAAAAAAAATTCTTAGAATATGAGAAGATTTAAGTAAAAAGAAAAGAAAAAAATTTAATTTTCTAAAACATGAATCCTAAAAATTCAAACTAAACCAGTTGATTGATTGCGTAAGACCATCTCCAACCGTTCACCAAATCCATCTTCAAATTCAAATTTGGTGAAAAAGAGGTACTTTTTGTGCTTCAACAGTTTCACCAAAACGGTATCAAATCGAGAACACCTCAAAATTTTCACCAAACTGAAGATGTCTTGCACCTTTCACCAATTTACTGTGTATAGCTGTTGAGTATGGACCCACCAGATGTCGGACATCCAGCCGGACGTTCTCCCAGATGACCACCTCAAGCAAAATTTTGTAAAAATTTTACACTGAGAGGTCGACCCTGCAATCAACCACCTCTTTAACCAAATAAAGCTATTTCATTGCCTAATTTCATATTCCATTAAAGAACAATAATGAATTTTTAGTAGATGGGTACCTCAGTTTTTGTGATAGTGGTGGTAGATTTAGACTTTGAATCAACATGGTGTTTGATTGAGCTCTCAGAAATCTTCTTTTTGGTGCTTGGGCTTTGAAGAACCATCTTGACTGTTGGGTTTGACCTTCACAACAGTAGTTTTGGTCTCAGTAGCCATGTCTTCTTCTTCTTCTTCTTCCAAATCCAAATCCAACCACCACCTCTATTGATATCAATGAATTTTCTAAGGGTTTGCAACAGATTTTCAAGGAAAATTGGGGAAATGTGAAGAGTGTATTTATTGGGTATAACTTCAGTTTGGTCTTTTACAAGAAAATCCTCAGTGTATATCCTCTTTTCTGATCTGGGTTTTGTTTTTTGTTTTTTGTTTTTTGTTTTTTTATCTGGGTTTTGTTGAAGAGATAGGTTGCACAAATGGGTGGTTGTATCAGCAAGAAAAATAGCCAAAACCAAGTGTTAATGGGTATAGATGAGGAAGAGGTAGTCGTACTAGGCATCACCAAAGCTACGAACAACAACCAATTGTTTCAGAACTAGGTTTTTCATTTTTTGCATTGACTGGTCGACCGGCCACACCTGGTCGACCGGTGGTTTGATGAAAAGTAAAATTCCTCTGTTGGAGCAACCAATGTCAGATAAAGGAATTTTCTTTTTTATTTTTTACTCAGATTTGATGAAAAAAATGGTAATTCATTGGAGATGCTCTAACCCAAAGGGTACCACGTCACTTATTACACGTGATGCCTTAGACCAATGGAAAAATATCTTTTTAGCCGTCAGTGATCTTGTCAAAAAAAAAACTAGCACTATAGCAATCCTGGGTTTTACCCCTTATTATACAGTGATCCGGACTTGGTTTCGTGGATGTTAGCAGTTGTTTATATCTTGTTTACATCCTTTTTTACTTCGTATTTGAGTTATAGGATGTGTTGGGCAGGTTTGTTACAGGTTGGTTATGTTTGGGAGTCAAGTGTTGCTGCCCAGATTTCTGGACCTTCGCTCGAGCGAGAGTTGAGTTTTTGTGTCTGGTGGATCGAGCCAGAGTGGCTTCGCTCGAGCGAGCGATTGCGTCTAGTTCTGGACCTGAGAGTTGCATTTCTTGGCTCGAGCGAACTTTTTTTCGCTCGAGCGGTCTGGTTTGTTCTTCGCTCGAGCGAGCAGTCCGTCGCTCGAGCGTGCGTCTGGTTGCAGACTTGAGGGTTTGAGTTGTTGGCTCGACCGAGCATTCTTTCGCTCGAGCGTGCTTTTGAGTTGTTGGCTCGAGCGAGACCTTCTTGGCTCGAGCGAGAGTTTCTGTGTCTGGTCGCTGGAGCGACCAAGTCTTCGCTCGAACGAGCCTATTTTATATCAGTGGACAGCAGCGATTTTAAACATCACTTTTTCATTCCCTTTTCTTTTCAAACCCTAGATCCGAGACCCTCTCTCTCTAAACTTACTCTCTGTCTAAGATTTGATCTCTCTAGAGTGTGAATCTACCCTAGGGCCTTTGTTAAAAAGATAGAGGGTGTTGAGAGCTTTGTTTTAATCTGAAAAAGTTGAGATTTGGAGCAAGTTGGGTTTTGGTCTTCATCTCCATTTGAGCTCAAACTTCGAGGTAGGGATACCCTACTCCTCTTTATGAGTTTTGTCTTTGAACTTTAGCATTTTGATATATTAGGGGTTGTTGGGTAATTTTGAGAAAGTTTGGGTCTTTTGTGTAAATTTACAGAAGTTGGGGTTTTATTTATAATAAACCTATATGCATGTGTTGGCATTGAGAAATGAGTTAAATGATGGGTTATGGATGAATAATGGAACCTTAGGGTTGTTGTGTAATTTATGGGATTAATGCCCTAATTACTTTGATAAATTAATTTGTGGAATTAATTTGAGAAATGAGAAATTGAATTGAGAATATTGGAATTGGTAATGTATGGGATTAAAGGGTGTAGTTGGATTAATTATCACTCACCTAATTGAAATGTTGATTATATATCCATTTGGTGCATTTATTTTCGATATAGAAAAAATTGCTTTGGGCTATCGGTGGAGGATAGTTTTGATTGTTGTATGCTATTGAACATAGCGATTGGAAGACTACATTGATTTTATGTATTGATTGATTGATTGTATATGACTTATGTGTATATACATTGTGTGTATGGGAGGAGATAGGGGATGTACTCCACGGTTTAAGGGAAGATAGGGGAAGGACCTCTAAACCGGATTTTGTGTGATATTGATACAGCACTACAATGTGTATCAAGTGTTGATTATGGAAGTGTTTAAATTGATTTGATATAGCACTAAAATGTATATCGTTATCAATTGTGAAATATAGAAGTGTTTCTATGTCATGTTAATACAGCACCAAAATGTGTGTCTTCGGTAAAGTATGGAAGTGTTTTAAGGATGAGTCGCATTCTCATTGAATTATTTGGCTAAGTGTTGAGCCTTGTTTTCAAACTCAAGGTTGAAAGAGAAATGGGAAATGAAATGTAACATGGACTTAATGTCATGAAATCGGAATGTGATATAAGTGGAGGTATCTGTGTTGACCATCTATCAACTGCTAATCTTTTAGTCATTGTTCATAGCTGGTTTAGTGTATTTCTATTGGGCTGTGGCTCACCCTATATGGGACATCATTTTCAGGTACAAGTAGCATGCCACCTCCAAAGACATAGCTTGGGAGGCTAGAGGCAGGCAGACTTCTGTTATGGTTATCTTTTGATGTATTACATGTAATTTCAAGCCAATGGCTTAATGTGTATTTGAGTTAGCACTCTCTCTTTTTGTAACCAAGTGTTAACTTGGAAAGCTGTAAGCCCATAGGGCATTTGCTTTTGTTGTTAACATGTAATACTTTTTGTAAAAAAATACTCTAATGAATAGAATGATGTTTATTCCTTGTATCAACACATGTCAATATTGATGGGTTTAGTGTATTATTTTGAGGGCGTTACAACTTGGTATCAGAGCGTACCGGGTTCGAATACTTTGGGTACGTGGGAAGTGATTAGTATCACAATGGGTTTGTCTCGCTTGTTAGAGACTTTTGTGTAATGTTATATGCTTATGTGATAATATGTTTATGTGACTAGTTGGGTATGGGATTTAATTTCTAGGATGTTGATTGGATCCTTGGGTTTCTGTGAGTCTTGTTGGAAAAGCACTTGATCAATGCTATTTCTAACTGGAACTCTTGCAACGCCTCGGGACTATCATTATCCGGAAATGAAATTCGTAAGTGCTTATGTGTTTCTGTGAGTCTTGTTGGAAAAGCACTTGATCAATGCTATTGATGGGTTTAGTGTATTATTGAGTTTGAGAAGAGGTTGAGGCGTGGCCTCAAGATGAGAGTTGGGGGTTCTTTGATCCGAGACTATGGGCGCTTGGTTGATGCTGCAGCCCATATGGAGATCATGATGCAGGAAGAGGAGGGATAGAGAGGCTCCAAGAGGAGCCAGGATGGTCAGAGTGATGTCAGGAGACAGAGGGGTGCTAACCCTCAGCAGTCTCAAAGTGGTGTTGGTATATCGACCTTTCCAGTGCCGAGTGCAGGCTCGGGGAGAGGCAATCAGGGAGAGTTCACCTGTTACAAGTGTGACCAGCTAGGCCACAAGGCGTCGGTTTGCCCGCAGAGGGGAGGAGGTCAGAGAGCTGCTTCTTTTTCAGCTAGACTGCAGAGCCAGAGTCAGGGCATGGGCCAGCCCTTGTCGTGTTATCAGTGTGGTCAGCCTGGGCACCTGAAGAGGTTTTGCCCACAGTTGAGTGCCACTTCAGGCGCGTCTGGTTCTAGACAGACGCAGGGTTTCCAGCCGGCTCAGTCTGTGCAGGCCTCGAGGGCCAATCCGGGAGCTTCGTCATCCCAATCTGTGCAGCAGTCATATGCTCCGAGGGGTAAGCAGGTTGATCAGGGGCTTACTGGGCGCGTGTATGCTGTTACTACGCAGGATCTTATACCTGCTCCATCGGTTGTGAGAGGTACCTTCTTGTTTTACAACTCAGTTACTAGTGTATTGATTGATACGGGTGCATCTCATTCTTTTGTATCTGCTGTATTTGCATCTGTTTTGGGATTGGAGTTGGCACAATTAGCATCTCCTATTTGTGTAGTGTCACCTATTGGGGGTGAGTTGATCTTGAAACAAGGCTATAGGGGTTGTGATATAGAGGTCGCCGATCGCCGGCTTCCGTTTCCTTTTGTAGTGATGCCCATGTCGGGATTTGATGTTATTTTGGGTATGGACTGGCTATGTCATACCGGGCTGTTATTGATTGCTACCGTCAGAGGGTTACAGTTTGTATCTTGAGTGGGGATTGTTTCCATTTTCTGGGGGACCGGGTTGGTAGTGTGTTGCCACCGGTGTATGATCCGCGAGGGCGGAGTGAGCTTAGTGGTTTACTTGCTAGCTTTCTGAGTAGTGAGTGTGGTGAGACCCAGACTATGTTGCCGAGAGTGGTTTGTGAGTACTCGGACGTCTTTCCTGGGGATCTTGTTAGTTTGCCACCTCATTGAGAGATTGAGTTCTCTATTGATCTAGTGCCCGGCACGGTGCCGATTTCTATGGCACCTTTGTTTTGCCCCGGCCGAGTTGGTTGAGTTGAAGGTTCAGCTCCAGGAGTTGCTGGATAAGGGCTTTATTCGCCCAAGTGTTTCGCCGTGGGGAGTACTGGCCCTCTTTGTTAAAAAGAAAGATGGTGCCTTGAGACTGTGCATCGATTACCGGAAGTTGAATCGGGCTACGGTCAAGAATAAGTACCCTATGCCCCGTATTGATGATTTGTTTAACCAGTTGAAGGGTTCCCATTGTTTCTCTAAGATAGACTTGAGATTGGGTTACCACCAGTTGAGGGTCAGGGAGGAGGATATTCCGAAGACGGCATTCCGTACGCGGTATGGCCACTATGAGTTTCTGGTGATGCCATTTGGGCTCACCAATGCACCGGCAGTGTTTATGGATTTGATAAACCGGATATTCCGGGAATTCTTAGACCGTTTTGTAGTCGTTTTCGTGGACGACATTTTGATTTATTCACCTTCTGAGGAGGAGCACGAGGCACACTTGAGAGTGGTACTAGAGTTATTTAGAGCCCATAGGCTATATGCCAAGTTTGGGAAGTGTGAGTTCTAGCTAGGAGAAGTCAAGTTCTTAAGCCACGTGGTTTTTGGGGAAGGGGTGTCTGTTGATATATCCAAGATTGAGGCAGTACAAGATTGGGCATAGCCTAAGAGTGTGTTTGAGATCCGCAGTTTTCTGGGATTAGCTGGGTACTACTGACGGTTTGTGAAGGATTTCTCTAGGCTAGCTTCGCCGTTGACTAGATTGACTCGGAAGGGAGTCAAATTTGTATGGAGTGAGACTTGTGAAAAGTCGTTCCAAGAGTTGAAGATTAGATTGACTACCGTTCCGGTTTTGATTATTCCGGAGAGAGGGTTGGGTTATGCAGTTTATTGTGATGGCTCACGAGAGGGTTTGGGTTGTGTGTAGATGCAAGAGGGGAAAGTGGTTGCCTATGGCTCACGTCAGTTGAAAATACACGAGAAGAATTACCCTACCCATGACCTAGAATTAGCAGCAGTGATTTTTGCCTTGAAGATTTGGAGGCACTACCTTTATGGTGAGAGATTCGAGGTGTTCTCGGATCATAAGAGTCTGAAATATCTGTTTACACAGAAAGACTTGAACTTGAGGCAGAGGAGGTGGATGGAGTTCATTCAGGATTACGACTTCGAGTTGTATTATCACCCGGGGAAGGCCAATGTTGTGGCTGACGCCCTTAGCAGAAAATCCGTTAGTGATGTAGCTTCTATAGCCATCCGGGAGTGGGAGATGTTGGGTGCTCTTGGTGAGTTTGATTTGCTTCTAGGTGAATCTGTTAGGGCTGCGGCCTTGTTTTCTGTTGTTGCGTAGCCTACACTTGTGACTCGAGTGTTAGAGGCACAGAGAGGTGACCTTGAGGTAGAATCCCTCTGAGAGAAGATCTCCAGTGGGAAGGTGGAGAAGGGTTTGACGGTGTATCCCGACCAGAGTGTGAGATACCGAGACCGTCTGTTTGTGCCGGAGTCTTGCCGAGAGGAGGTACTCCGAGAGTTTCATCATTCACGCCTTGCGGTGCATCCGGGAGGCACTAAGATGTATCGGGATTTGGGTCGCCAGTTTTGGTGGCGGGGTATGAAGAGAGATGTGGCAATCTTCGTGTCTAAGTGCCTCACTTGTCAACAAGTGAAGGCCAAGCATCAGAGACCAGCGGGTTTGTTACAACGCTTGCCTATTGTCGAGTGGAAGTGGGAGCATGTCACTATGGACTTCGTTGTAGGTCTTCCAAGGACTCAGCGGGGTAGTGATGCCATTTGGGTGGTTGTAGACCGGTTGACTAAGTCGGCGCATTTCATTCCCATGTGCGTGAGAGATTCGGTAGATCATCTGGCCGACTTGTATATTCGGGACATAGTGAGGTTGCACGGGGTCCCAGTGACAATCGTCTCAGATAAAGACCCTTGTTTTACTGCTAGATTGTGGCAGAGTTTGCAGAGTGCCTTGGGTACTAAGTTGACCTTTAGCACGGCTTATCATCCTCAGACTGACGGGCAGTCCGAGCGTACTATTCAGATCCTTGAGGATATGCTTCGGGGTTGTGTCCTTGACTTTAGTGGGACGTGGGAGAGGCACTTGCCCTTGGTGGAGTTTGCCTATAACAACAGTTTCCAGTCTAGTATCGGTATGGCACCGTTTGAGGCCTTGTATGGCCGACCGTGTAGGTCTCCAGTTTGTTGGGCCGAGGTGGGTGATGCACCTTTGTTGGGTCCGGAATTGGTGAGGGAAACGATGGAGAAAGTGGAGCTTATCCGTAGGAGGCTTGTTACAGCCCAAAGTCGTCAAAAATCTTATGCCGACCGTAGGAGGAGACCTTTGGTGTTTGAGGTGGGTGATCACGTCTTTCTAAAGATATCACCTAGGCGGGGATTGATGAGATTTGGGAAGAGTGGGAAGTTGTCCTCTCAGTTTATTGGCCCTTTTGAGATCCTTGAGAGGATTGGCAAGGTTGCCTATCGTTTAGCTTTGCCGCCGCAGTTGTCCGGAGTTCATGACGTGTTTCATGTGAGTATGCTTCGGAAATATGAGCCGGATCCATCGCATGTATTGGATTGGACCGACTTGGAGGTTAACAAGGATGCCTCGTATGAGGAGAGACCGATATGGGTCTTGGATAGGCGGGATCAAGTCTTACGAGGTAAGACCATTCCCCTGGTAAAAGTTTTGTAGAAACATCACGGAGTGGAAGAAGCCACTTGGGAACGTGAGTTGGAAGTCCGTAAGAAATATCCGGACATGTTTGTGGATATGTAATCTTGTATTTAGATTTTGTAATATTGTTGGACTTAAGAGCTTTATATATGTCTTAAGTTGTAAAACATTGAAAATGTTTTGGTTTACTGGAAGTATGTCTTGGAACTTGCCTCAATATGGAAGTTTAATGTAACATTGTATATGTTGAATATATTGTAGAATTGGAAATGTATTATGAACATTGGTTATGATATGAAATTGTTGAAATTGGAAGGAAAATGCATAATGTTAATGCATGTTGAAATATATATGTTGGTTACATATTGTGAAATGCCTCTTGATAAGAGATGGGATGACCGGTAATAGGTCGAGTTATTGAATGTTGTATTGTAACATTGTTTAAATGAAGAAAAACTTGTTTTTGAAAACTTGTACTAATTTCGGGGACGAAATTCTTTAAGGGGGGGAGGTTATAGCGATCCCGGGTTTTACCCCTTGTTGTACAGTGATCCAGACTTGGTTCCGTGGATGTTAGCAGTTGTTTATATCTTGTTTACATCATTTCTTACTTCGTATTTGAGTTATAGGATGTGTTGGGCAGGTTTGTTACAGGTTGGTTATGTTTGGAAGTCAAGTGTTGCTGCCCAGATTTCTGGACCTTCGCTCGAGCCAGGGTTTCTTCGCTTGAGCGAGAGTTGAGTTTTTGTGTCTGGTGGATCGAGCCAGAGTGGCTTCGCTTGAGCGAGCGATTGCGTCTGGTTCTGGACCTGAGAGTTGCATTTCTTGGCTCGAGCTAGCTTTTCTTCGCTCGAGCGGTCTGGTTTGTTCTTCGCTCGAGCGAGCAGTCCGTTGCTCGAGCGTGCGTCTGGTTGCAGACCTGAGGGTTTGAGTTGTTGGCTCGAGCGAGCATTCTGTCGCTCGAGCGTGCTTCTGAGTTGTTGGCTCGAGCGAGACCTTCTTGGCTCGAGCGAGAGTTTCTGTGTCTGGTCGCTCGAGCGACCAAGTCTTCGCTCGAGCGAGCCTATTTTATATCAGTGGACAGCAGCGATTTTAAACATCACTTTTTCATTCCTTTTTCTTTTCAAATCCTAGATCCGAGACCCTCTCTCTCTAAACTTACTCTCTCTCTAAGATTTGATCTCTCTAGAGTGTGAATCTACCCTAGGGCCTTTGTTAAAAAGATAGAGGGTGTTGAGAGCTTTGTTTTAATCTGAAAAAGTTGGGATTTGGAGCAAGTTGGGTTTTGGTCTTCATCTTCATTTGAGCTCAAACTTCGAGGTAGGGATACCCTACTCCTCTTTATGAGTTTTGTCTTTGAACTCTAGCATTTTGATATATTGGGGGTTGTTGGGTAATTTTGAAAAAGTTTGGGTCTTTTGTGTAAATTTACAGAAGTTGGGGTTTTATTTATAATAAACCTATATGCATGTGTTGGCATTGAGAAATGAGTTAAATGATGGGTTATGGATGAATAATGGAACCTTAGGGTTGTTATGTAATTTATGGGATTAATGCCCTAATTACTTTGATAAATTAATTTGTGGAATTAATTTGAGAAATGAGAAATTGAATTGAGAATATTGGAATTGGTAATGTATGGGATTAAAGGGTGTAGTTGGATTAATTATCACTCACCTAATTGAAATGTTGATTATATATCCATTTGGTGCATTTATTTTCGATATAGAAATAATTGCTTTGGGCTATCGGTGGAGGATAGTTTTGATTGTTGTACACAATGCATAATGATTAGGCAAACTAAAACTAATCAATTGAGCATGCTATTGAACATAGCGATTGGAAGAATACATTGATTTTATGTATTGATTGATTGATTGTATATGACTTATGTGTATATACATTGTGTGTATGGGAGGAGATAGGAGATGTACTCCACGGTTTAGGGAAAGATAGGGGAAGGACCTCTAAACCGGATTTTGTGTGATATTGATACAGCACTACAATGTGTATCAAGTGTTGATTATGGAAGTGTTTAAATTGATTTGATATAGTACTAAAATGTATATCGTTATCAATTGTGAAATATAGAAGTGTTTCTATGTCATGTTGATACAGCACCAAAATGTGTGTCTTCGGTAAAGTATGGAAGTGTTTTAAGGATGAGTCGCATTCTCATTGAATTATTTGGCTAAGTGTTGAGCCTTATTTTCAAACTCAAGGTTGAAAGAGAAATGGGAAATGAAATGTAACATGGACTTAATGTCATGAAATCGGAATGTGATATAAGTGGAGGTATCTGTGTTGACCATCTATCAACTGCTAATCTTTTAGTCATTGTTTATAGCTGGTTTAGTGTATTTCTACTGGGCTGTGGCTCACCCTATATGGGACATCATTTTCAGGTACAAGTAGCATGCCACCTCCAAGGACATAGCTTGGGAGGTTAGAGGCAGGCAGACTTCTGTTGTGGTTATCTTTTGATGTATTACATGTAATTTCAAGCCAAGGGCTTAATGTGTATTTGAGTTAGCACTCTCTCTTTTTGTAACCAAGTGTTAACTTGGAAAGCTGTAAGCTCATAGGGCATTTGCTTTTGTTGTTAACATGTAATACTTTTTGTAAAGAAATACTCTAATAAATAGAATGATGTTTATTCCTTGTATCAATGCATGTCAATATTGATGGGTTTAGTGTATTATTTTGAGGGCGCTACAAACACTCAGAGCATCTCTAATGGTGTTTGCTAAAATAGCATTGTTATTATTATAATTTGATAATGAATAGTGCTATTTTGCCAAATTATAGTAATGGTGCTCCAATGGGCACATGTTATTTTGGAAAATCTTAACTAACTTTCCCTCCAAGTTTGTAGGTGTTGTTTGGATATAGGTTTTTTAATAATATATATATATATTATCTTTTTGTGACTTTTTTTTAATTATTTTTAAAAAAAAATTATATATTTACATTATTCCCGACTAAACAAATATTAAAAATGGAAAAAAATTTAAATATAATTCACCTCACCAAAAAACATACCACTACTAAATTATATTAAGAAATAGTCAACATTATACATTGAAAAAACAAAATTAAATTGGAACATAAAAATACTCAAAAATAAATGGAACATTACATTACAAAATAAAAAAGAGATTGCAAAAAAAGACAAACAATTACATTAAAAAATAAATAACATTGCAAAATTAAAAAAATACATTCTCCCGTAATTATTCACCAGGAGGCAATGGAAAATAGTAATTTGGGTTGTTGACATGTGCGGATCACTTGGCGAAAATCTCATTTTTTCACATTATGTAATACGCTTTGATCTGAGGGTCCAAATGAGAAATGTCTATAGTCATTATCAAATGTTCTTCCTTTTTGATCTTATGTTCATGTCTTTTGATCTTAAGTTCTTTCATCTCCTGCAGTGCTTAAATCCTTTTTTTCTTGTCTTTTAGCATTTTTCTTTTCCTTCTCAGCAAGGTGTTGGTTAAATATCTCCAATTGTATGCTCATTTTTTGGATTTCAGCTTCAATGACTTGATTTCTCCTAAATAATTCTGTTGCAACTTTCCTATCTATAGGTCTTTTACCCCTTGCAGAGACACTACCCTCACCAATTGGATTATTACTAACAGTTGGATTGTTACCAACACTTGGACTATTGTCATCTTCAAGAGAAATGTAATTATCCATAAGGGAATCGAGGCCTGAATTAGGGAAAAACAGTGTTTGTATCATTGATTTCACCATGTTCGTAGGAGTTGTATCTTGCCACCTGATATTGTTTTGCAAGATTGGCCAACAACGTTCAAAAGCAAAATGTTTGTTTTCATCTTGATGGTATAACAGTTTTGCTTGAAGCATCTGTATCAATAAAATATTAAATTAATTAATTAGTTAATTTTTATATAAGACAAAATAAAAATAAAAAAATAACATAATAAATGAAGATGAAATCTTACTATATCAACTTGTGACATCCCACTTGGATGTAGATTTTCGACTCCGCTAGACATCCACGAAATTTGTTATAACATTTCATGATTACACCCCAACAAGATGAGATAGACACTTGTATTCTTGAGTGATCATTCTGCAGCGAGCAATCACTACAAGAAATTGCACTTTTGGCGACTACTTTTGGCGACGACGTCAATTTTTCATCGCCAAAAGTATACTTTTGGCGACACAGTGATCAATTTCGTTGGTAAAAGTATACCTTTACCGACGCAATTTGTTGTCGTCGCTAAAAAGGCATAACATTATTTTTGCGCCAAATTTTTTGGTTGGCGCCAAAATTTCATAACTTTTACCTACGAGGCTTATGTTTTAGCAACACAATGAGCGTTGCTATTAGTGTGCTTACTTTTGGCGACAACAAGTTGGCGTGGGCAAAAAGTTAACCATTTAGCGACGATGACACTATTCGTCGGTAAAAGTTTTGCTAGTGAAATGATGTGATTTAGTGATTTGTGTTTTTATTATAACTTTTTAAAGAGTTTTAAATATTCTAGTTAATGAATTGTAAAATTAAAATGATTATTGAATTAGATCACAAAATGAACCCATTAAGCCCGAACACACTCTTAAGTTGAGATGACTAATTTGAGATAATTTAAACTTTTTCAAAGAATGTGGTTAGATTATCAATTTCAATATGTTTGGTTTTATTTTCAAAAATTAGTTTCAAAATTTTTTTTCCTAAAAAATAATAAAAAATTAGGTTAAAAAAAAACTTATTATTTTTGTATAATTTTATCCTTTAAGTCATAAATACTTTTTAAAATTTTAAAAATATAATTTTGATTTTTATTGCTCTCAAATTATTTTTAATTTAAAAAAAAAACCTAAAAATTGTATTGAATTGTTTTTCTTTTTTGTTTGTTTGTTTGTTTGTTTGTTTGTTTGTTTGTTTTGGTGATCTGCCTCTACAAACATATGAGGTAGTGAAAATTTCCCTCCCAAAATTTCCTTCTTTTTTTTTCCAGGATAGGTAAATCCGGCACTACAACAAAACTGAGTTTTTACGACTTCACATCAACAACATACAGTAAATGCAAGTCGTGGTTTCTCACTTTTACGATTTGTTTTTTTTACATGTCGTAAATAATTTTCCAATCACGACGTGTCTACTGCGTAGGTTGTGAATACTAATAATGATAATTTTTTTTACAGCATGTAATGTTAGCCGTAAATAATAAAACTTTCCATGACGTGCATGTGACGTGCCGTTAATATATCAACTATACATGACATGCGTATACTTTTTATTAAAAATATTAAACATTTCACGGTACACAAAAAATCAATTATTAAAATATTACATTTTTTATGACGTACAAAATATCAACAATTTAAAATATAACATTTTTCACG
Source organism: Camellia granthamiana (assembly GCA_036172215.1). Classification (NCBI taxonomy): domain Eukaryota; kingdom Viridiplantae; phylum Streptophyta; class Magnoliopsida; order Ericales; family Theaceae; genus Camellia; species Camellia granthamiana. The sequence continues at coordinate 120,593,858 of CM069908.1, read as the reverse complement.
ACGTACAATTACTATCGTGAAAGCTCCAACCGAAAAATATTCGCGCAAAAATAAAAATTTGAGTGACAAGCACCAACAAAAATAAAAAAAAATTAAAAAATTAAAAAAATTAAATCAAAACCCTAATCTTTAGCCCCAACATTGATGAAAGCAACTGATGGAATAAAACTCTCACCACCGATGCTCCTCTATGGCCGATCTACATCCTCACCCTTCTCATCTCCGATCTGTCCCTCCCTCCTCAATCTTTCCAGCGTTGATCTACTTCACTTCACCCTTTCGAGCCCTAATCTGCCTCCCCCAACGTCTCTCTTATTTTGATGAACTACAATCGAATCGACTTCACAAACCATCATCCAGCGACGCAGAACCTATTTCCTCCGAATGTGAATCCACTACCCTAAGGCAGCAACAAAAACAACAACGATGAACAGCAGAGCCAGATTCATGACGGTTCAGAGACCATTGGTATCACCCAGAGTGGTACGGACAAGTATGGTTCGGGTGGTGAGGACGAGACAAAAAATGGCGAGGCCAGTGGCGGCGTGAAGAAGGGGAAGTCAAGGTGGGCTGGCCTTTCTGTTACTGGATTTTATGAAGGGCTTCTCTGGAGGTGTGAACATTGACCCCCCCCCCCCCTCTCTCTCTCTCTCTCTCTCTCTCTCTCTCTCTCTATAAAGTGCTCTTTGTATCAGCCACTTTGTGCGTTGAACCTGTTAGACGAAAGTCCTCTCTGAATCAGAGAAGTGTCTCTAGTCTAGTCTACATTTGAGAGTTGAGAAGCGTTCGATATAGATATACAGCCGATCACTCTACAAATGCAGTTTCTGTAGCGTCCGATCCGATTGCAGGTAATTGTTCTTGCTACAAAAATTTTTTTTTTAACAGAACATCGCAACTTGTATTTCACTTTACTATTTGTTCTGATCCATCGTTTGACTTTACTCTTTGTTCTATTGGAGACGGGGGTTTTTACAATTAATTTGCTTGTCTGATTGCTTACAAATCCTGAAGCTCTAATTGTCGGATTCATACTTACTTTTTACATTGCATAAATTTCTAGAAACAGTTCCACAGTTTGATTGCCAAGAATGTCCTCTCTCTCTCTCTCTCTCTCTCTCTCTCTCTCTCTCTCTTTTATAATTATTTTCGTCTTCTTTCATTAGCCCTTCTTTAATACTAACGTTTTATCGTCAATGCCAGAGGGCGTTGAAGCATATGGGTTGGTGGGTTGATCCATCTGAATACAAACAAAATTTGGGTATGCTAGTTTTTAGAATTAATAGTCAATATATATATATACATGTGTGTGTACATGTATAGAAGTTTTCCTTTTGATTGCCAAGAAATTCCTTTTGATTTCCGTTTCATTGACATTTTGGAAAGTAGGTTAAAAGTTGGTTTTTGGATTTTTTTTTTTTTGAAAAAATGTGTAAAAAGTAGAGAAAATATGCAACTCAAAAAAGCCAAAAAGTCAAAAAGCTGCTTTTAAGTTTTATTATAAATGCAAGAGGGCATTCAAGCATATGGATAATTCATATAAAAACATACAAAATTTGGGCGTGCTAGTTTTTAAAATTAACAGTAAATATATATATATATATATATAAGTTTTGAATGATCGTCATACAATGTGCTAGGTGGTGTAGTGGCCACAAAAGCATATCATTGGCTTATGTAATGGTAAATAATGATATATTGGCTGCTAAATATTGGGCCAGTGTGCCTTTGTTTTAAGCTTTGCTATAGATCAAACTAGAGAACACATATTTGGTTTTCATTATATGTTGAATTGTTCTCTCCCTTTTCTAGTACTTTTGATGTTTTTTTCCTTTAAAATAAGTTGGTTTCTAGCTTAAATTGATTTTTCATCCAGAAATCTCAATTTTGTTATTCTGTCAAGATATGTGAATTATTTTTTCTTTGTAAAATTCATTAAAATAAAAAATTTGATGCAGAACAAACTTATGAAAAGACATGTTAATTATCTACATTATGAGGGTTAAACAAGTGTCACTTTGTAGAGGATCATGAATAAAAAATTTACAGTTGGCAATACTGGAAAAATTTAATGGAGATGAGTTACAATATGACATTTTTTCATGAGGGTTGTCTAACATTAACTCTCTGTGTGTACACACACACACATATCTATTCTAATATATAAAGTGAAGGCTGCTGGTGGTGTTGACACATTAGTGTCTCATATTTTAGGTTTTCATAAAATACTCCTGTAGTTGATGTTTATGTAAAAAAGAAGGTATCTCTAGGCGCAGTACCCTTGGGTCCTTTTGATTTTTTGGAGTTTTTTTTTTTACTATGTCCATGTCATTGCTATCAACTGGCCCTCCGTTTCAGTTGCCATTTGTAGCCTTGTTGAGCTTTGAGTAATTGCCTTATGCTGACATCCGTTGCTTGTGCAGGCTGATATTTGGTCTTTAGGGATAACTACGATTGAAATGGCAAAAGGAGAACCTCTACTTGCAAATCTCCACCCAGTGAGGGTTCTTTTCATTATACCTCGGGAAAATCCTCCACGGGTTTGCTTTGTATTATTTGATTTGTTCCTTTTGTCTTGTGTTCTCCTGCACCAAATGCCCTCTTTCTTTTGGGAGGTTCTTCGATGTCATGTTGACTAATCATTCTTGTTTTTTGATTTTGATTATTAGACAATTTCCATATGCAATAAATAAAATTTTCAATGAAAGTGAGTGTTATTTAATTTTTCTTGTGCAGTTGGATGAGCACTTGTCCTATGAAATAATTTGTTTCCCTGTGTTTAAAGAAGATTCCTTCTGAGGTAGATACCTATGCCCTCCAAATTCCTGCCTTGTTTTTGCACTCACTTTGTGCAGTCAACAAAGGCTACTTGCTAATCATTGTAAGGCAATAACGTTTAGTGTCCCTATTCCTATGAAGGAACAAGACAATCAATAAACTGCTCGAACACTTATCGCATAATTGGTTGGTCATTTAGAATTAGCTAAGCCCAGGCGAGTGGAAGTTAAACCTTACTGACTTGTACATGGGACTGATGTCCATGTTTAGAATGATTACTTTGGACTGTGACATGATAGCCGTGGGATGTTATCCTTTCATTTGACTGTATCTCATTTTGCCATTTATCCTCATGTTTGTTATTTGTGTCTCATCTTTTTTTGTTTTTTGGTAGTGTGAACCATTGTGAAACTAGGGTGGTCACAGGATGTTCTCAAGGTAGCTTTGAGTGCCATGGCTTCTGTGACTGAAATTCTCTCAGTAATGTCCTCGTCTTCGAACAGGGGGGTGACGCCATTATAGAAGCACAAATTAACCACTTTGGTACTGGAATTCCAAATTCCTTTTGATTCTTGTTTTACTTAAGTAGTTTCATTAATTTTTTTAGATAAAGTTGAGATTTTTTTTCTGTGTTGTCAGAAAATGGTGAACCATGTTCTGTTCCTTACCGAATGAAATTTGTATGCATCAAGCCATAAACGGCGATTTGATGTTTTTTGCAGTTTTTTTAAGAAGTTGAACTCTTAATAAAAATAAATTTGCTTTTATCTTACTAGCTTACATGATATGTAATCTTAGTAGACATATTTGAAGTCTTACCTCCATCATATGAATAAATACCCTTTCCTCCATTATCTTATTAAATTGTTCGTGTAGTTAACCGGGTGATATTATTGTTGGAGATGGTCATCACTTTTTATTGAACATGAGCACTGGGGAGTTGATAGATAGGAAAAAGGTGTCCCTTGGGACCCCGCCTATAACACTCCGCATTCTCATCAAAGATGAAATGTCCTGCATTATGATCATTCTCGTGGCTTTCTTCAACTAAGATGCTCTGCCTTTGTTTCATCTGCATTAATCTGTTTTTCATGCTGACTTGTATTTATTTTTCCTTGAAAATTTATTTTGGTGTCAAGAAAGTAAAAACTCAAGTCGCATTGATTGCAAACAATTAGTATTCTGTCAAGTTGCTTTTTTTCTTTTGTTGCAATATTTTATATACCTTGTTCAGTAATACTCTCATTCATGTATTGGTAATACTCATGTATATATCCTAACATATACACTCGCAAATAGCTTTGAATAGGTGTTTTCTGTCGTCTATAATTTATATTAAAAATAACCCACTATAGTGTGCTCTCATTTCTATATGCTATGAAACACTCCATTTTTGTTGCCGTAGTAGTGTGTAACACATGTCGGACAAGACACCACTCAGATATGTGTCGGACATGCCATGTGGCATTTATATTAATTTTTTTAGTGGACATGTTGGAGGACACGTCGAGGAAACATGTCCTATTTCTGGACACACCACAGGACATGTTTTGGGATTTATTATAATTCTGGAAAGGTGGTTTGGTAGAGTGATGTACTAATTTGAAAACAAGTGGGTGGGATATGAAAAAAGGAAAAGAAAAGAAGAGAATGGTCATAAGACTGGGCATTTCATCCTGTTCACTTCTTGTGTCTTTAATCTGACCCCTGTTTAGTTCATACTTATTTTTTCCCCTCATATATGCTTGTTCATACTTAGTTCTTGGGACGTAAAATCTGGGTGTTTTTTTCATGTTAAAGTAGTGTTATCAGTGTTTGTGTTCGTGCCCGTGCTTTTTAGTCAATGTGGTTATCTCATAAACAAATGCTTATCATTTCATTTTCATGCATTTGAATTGTTCCAGTCGAGAGACTACACAACAACAGCAACAAGTAGACCAGAACAATGCTTCCATGGAATTGATCAATAGTGTGACTGGCACTGATGAGGAGGGTCGGTCTTGGCAATGGATTCTTACATTTGCTGCCAGGAGGTAGTCATTGATTTTGAATTATGAATTATCAGCTTGTTTGGCATTACTTGTACCTTTGTTTCTTTTCAAATTTTATAATAAGATGTTGAGTTGTGTGCTTCTAGAATATCACACAAAAATTATGGCAAAGAAGTAAATTATAAACAAAAATACATGTTTTCCACCCCAACTTGAGCATCTGCTTGAGTAACTCATTATGGCAAGTACATAAATGACAAATCTTTACAGCTAGGCCTATGAGTCTATGACTAAGTGTAAATCTTATGATCAACTTGCATGACAGGAAGTAAATGCGTAGGTTCATTAGTAGAAAACTAACATGCAGTGGCTGGATGTAATTTGTGCTAGGGCTTTTTAGGAGAGCTGAAAACCCCTTTTAGATAAACATAGAAGTTTGATCGAAGAGGGGGTATTATTAGTCATTGCAATATCGTTCATTGTTTCGTTTTGAACTTGATGTCTGTTTTGTGCTCTCTTCTTTACGAACTTTGTTAGTGTATATTCCTTCTCATCATAGTTTCAGCAATTACTTCTTTCAAGATTCATCATGATAAATCACCAATCTCAGGAAAATCCATACTGTATCTGAACAGGCATCAAACTGAAGAGTGGAAAGGTTGGATGCAGGTTAGTCAGTTTTTAAGATGACATGTCTATTTCTTAGAATTGTCTAATTTTTAGAATTGTGTAATTTATTGTTACTTGTTTTCAGTGTAAAAGAAACAATTTATTTCCTTTGTGTTTGTTTCTAGTGTCTCTTGTGATTTGTTTGGAAGTTTGAGCTCTAATCAATATAATTCCCTCCCACTCCTTTCAGTGTTTCTCTACCTGGAAACACTTCCTGTCTTGTCTGCATCTTGTAGTCAATCCATAGAAAATCTATTGGTAGTTGATAAAGAGAAGTAACTTTGAGATGGGAAATTGCAGTTGGAAATGGTTAGAGAGAGAGAGAGAGAAAGAGTCAACAAGTTGCTGAAAGTTTATTTATTACCCTGCTCTATAATTGGAACTAGGAGCAGTTTGTGAAGGGTCCGGGAATGTTGCCTTCAAGTTTAATTGAGGTGGGATGCTGATCAAATCTTTTGGTTATAGGACCTCCAAACTACACTTTGTCTGAAATCATTAATCCTGTGAATAAATTAAAGCTCTTTTCAGCCATAAGAATTTTGTGTTCACTTCCTAATCAGATGAAACATCTAGAATAACTTCTCCATGCTTAAATTTAGCATTAACTTGCCATTCCTTGATGTCCATTTTGTTGTCAATAAGAATCTTCTGGCACCCAAGTTCGTTGGCCGGGTTGAATTGGCTATGTTTTCTTATTGGACAAATATAAAATTGACTTGGACTTGCATCTCTTGGAACTTTTCAAAGAGAAAAACACATTTTGCATCTACTCATTTTGTTAATCATCCAAAATTTTAAGAAGAGGCATATTTGAAATATTCATCGGGGCGCTGCTTGTAATTTTGCATCAACAGCGTGTAGTGCATTGATGAGTTGGGCACTGTTTACATCTGCCTGCTTTTATATAATATAATATTAAGACATTTGATTTTCTTATGGTTAGTTCTTTTCTTTTCTGCTTTGTTCAGTCAAGTGATCCTGCAGATAACGATGCGTGGAAAGATAAAGGCATTGGTCAGCTTGCTATCAAATGTAAAGAGGGTGTTAACAAGGGCACAAGAGAATCCAAGCCAACAATTCTCGTTCGAAATGACGTATGTTTCTTTGTACTGTTTTTGTTTTTTCCAAGTTGAATTCAGCTTGAAATCTTGTTAAGAAACCGAATCTAATAGTTCGAAATGCCACCCTTGTGATTGATGCTTGCTGGGCTGTTGCTGCTGCAATGTTGCTGTGAGGCAGCTGCTACTAGATGTTGGTCTGCTGGATAAGTTTGTGGATATTTTTCGTGTCGTTTTGCCTGTTTTTGTTAGTTTCATGTTTTCATTTTGTTATCTGTTGTTTGTAATGTGGGTTCACAATTTGGATGTATTTAGGTACCTTTTAGGTTTTATACACTGCTTCTAAAAGCAGTATCAGCAGTGTTTTTTTTTTGCTTGCACATCAACTTTAGGTGATTTCATATCAATGTTATTAGTTTGTAATAGTGGTGCCTGAGGAATGCCTCTTGTAAATTTGTAAATCTTATAAAAATATATAAATTTTTTTCAATTATTTTTGTTGGTAAATGTGTCGCCAAAAGTTTGTTTGCCCACTCATATTGTGCTGCTAGAAGTGTATTTTTAGCCGATGTCAATTTGTCGTTGCCAAAAGTAAACCTTTATCGACAAACAAATCGTCGGCAAATGGCAACATTTATCGACGTAAATGTGTCGCTAAAAGTTATTTTTCCCCACTCATATTGTGTTGGTAGAAGTGTATTTTTTGCCAATGTTAATTTGTTGTTGCCAAAAGTAAAGCTTTAGCGACAAACAAATCGTTGGCAAATGGCAACATTTACCGATGTAAATGTGTTGCCAAAAGTTTACTTTTTGCCGACGCATATGTTGTTGCTAAAAGTATATTCTTTGCCCATGCAAATTTGTGTCGCGAAAAGTGTCACACAATCATCATATTTGAATGACTTTTACCAACGCAAGGTAAATTGTCGACGATAGATGGAGGCTTTTAGCGACGACTATGTTCGTCGCTAAAGGCATTACTTTTACCAACGCAATCATAATTTCGTCGGCAAAAACTTTTGCCAACTCACTTTTGGCTACGGGTTGCCAACGTAGCTTTGTGTGTCGGCAAAACTCTTTGCCAACGAATTTTCCCTTTTACCAACATATTTTGTTGCGTTGCCAAAAATGCAATTTCTTGTAGTGATAAGACTGTGACAAGGCTATAGAGCACTGACACAATGCAATAAAAATCACACCTAAAACAGTCACCGAGTCAAAGAACCTCCATGTGCCCTACTTTCAACCAATGCAAGCATTTAGGGCATCGGGGTGAATGTTCCCAAAGGCAGCTCAGGGGATATGAAAGAGATAAGAGCTATATGCTACGAAGATCAACAGTTGATTTTTCCTGTAAACGATAGATAATACTTGATTGTTCTTGTCAACATATGCTAATGGAAATCCCCAACTTCATATAAGAATCTTCTTCTATATATATATATATATATATATTTTTTTTTTGCTCAGTCATAAGAATTTTAGTGGAATGGAGAAAAAGGATTCATATAGCCCACCCCGCCTGATTGGGACACAAGACTTAGTTAGGTTTAGTTATAAGAATCTTCTTTTTATTACAAAACAAATAACAACTTACACACGTCATATCTTTAAACTGAAAAAAGAGAAGTTAGTTGCAAAAAATAACCCATTTGACAAATAATAATTCCAATGATACAAGCAAACCCATAGAAACAATAACATTAAGCACGTTAAGGAAACAATGTACATTCAGGAACATCTGTTCTTGTTGGCACTGCAATTTTAAATTAGTAAAAGATTAAGGGGAAACAATCAAATTACAAAAATTCAATAGAATTATCTCCTTTCCTCTTTTTTTTTTTATTTTTATTTTTATTTTATTTAATTTAAATTATTATTTTATTTTACTTTTTTTTTTTTAAGCCAAGGACTGCATATATTTGTTGAAGATTGTTGAATCTTAAGTGCACCAAGTAGGAAATAGCCAAGTACTGAGCAAAATTGGACTACATAACTATATATTCCACCCAATGAGAAAATTAAAGAATATAAAACTCAAATAGAACTGAATGTTGTGGTAACATATTCACATACACACGCACAAACATATATGTATATATAAATTGTATAAGTGGAGAGAGAGAGAGAGAGAGAGAGAGAGAGAGAGAGAGAGAGAGAGAGAGAAATTTCCAAAATATTTCCCAATGATTTCATAGACATTTTGCAATATTTCATCAAGAGTTCCTAAGGGTGGCTCTTGCTTCAAAATTAGGTTGCAAGGGAGGCTCAATTCCAACTCAAACATAACGGTCAAGCAACTATTGGAAATTAAATATAATTTAAAATTTTGGTTTGATGAAGAAAGTTGCAAAAAAAAGTGTAAAATAAACACTAGTAAACTAGCCTTAACATACATAAGACACACGTTTGCTCAAAAGATAAAATTATGCTCTAAGAGTCCAAATATGAGGTGTTGCTTGTACCTAGAGATATTGTCAAATGTTGCAACTAGCAACAACAATTATAATTCTTTTATCATGCCCAAGTAGATAGATTGCAGGGAGACATTTCTCTCAACTACAAAAGGGTATCACAAAAACTCAATCCCACCCAATCCAGTAGTTTGCTCTTGTAAGTAGACACCAGTAAATAATAAGTCAAATCCTTTAATTAAAAACTAAGTCAGAAACAAATGTAACGAGGACCAGTCAGTAACATTCAGATTTTTGAATTTTGATGAGGAAAACTAATTAAATGTTTTACAATTAAAACTTAAAACTGAGTTTTTTACAAGTTAATGTAACGATCAACTCTCAAATTTTTACCTAAAATCAACTAAAAGTTTACAAGAATGAAACAGTGCCAAAGGTACATTGCACCAACCTTTCTGTCAGCAAATGTTTCTTTTAGTTCTCTGATGTGTTCCCGGACTTGAGGAAACCCAAGTGCACGGATAAATCGATCTGAATCTATTCCAATAGGAAACTGTAGTTCCACAAACATAGGAAACAGAATAAGATTAACAAAATTGACATCAAAGTAGTTTCAAAATGAAATAATTTATACACTTAAAGATGCTAGTAAACCAATATATAAGTGATTCAAAGAATCAAATCCAATAACAAGGTAAGAACAAGAGAAATGAACAATTTCACCGAAAACGTATAGCAGCCACACGAGTCAGCCTTCCTTGGTCTTCTACCCCCTCAGGTGTACCTTCAAGCCCAAGTATACGAGTGCAAGCACTAACAAAATGCCTTGCATAGTCATAGGTGTGGAAACTGAAAAACAAAAATCAACATGTTGTTGTTCGCTAGTTTAACATATGATTACTCTGGGGGGGGGGGGAAATTGATTGCTGCAACCAAAATAAGCAACAAAACAATCGTGTAGAGGTGTAGAGAGAGAGAGAGTAATCAGCAGCCATGCACTAAGTAGGTAAATTTAGGGAAACAGAGCCATGTATCTGAACAAGGAAGAAGAATAGCTGTTGATCCAGATAAAGGTTAATTCATGCAAATTCTGCCAAGACATGCCATATGATTGACAGTTTAAACAAGAAATGTGATCATATGATTGAGTAGTGCATAGGTTTCAAGTTTAAAAGTTTGCAAGACATGCCAATTGATCAGTATCAACAAGTTTAAAGGAATTGACCTGTTAAGTGAGGCAAAAATGGCATGGCACGGGATTAAATATTACAACTTACCCAACCAAGTCAGCAGCATGCAGCAGCTTTGATCGAGATGGCAGTGTCCTGTGGATTTCTGAAGAAGGAAAGGATGTGTGGAGAAACCAACCAACTTTCATATCACTGTTGTGCTCCGTCAGGCATTTTGGAAGGAACATGAGGTGGTAGTCATGGCACCAAACATCTAATACATACATACATACATACATACATACATACATACATACATACATACATACATCTAATACCATTAACTTATGTTGTGTAACGAGACTCTCCTTCCATTACTTTTACAATTCTTAAATTAAATGTTCTTTTATCAAGTATCCTAGTAAGAAAAGAAATCTATTCCACTTACAGCCACATTAATTGACTGCCGAGGTCACAACATATGAAAATTCTCCTTCTGATGTCTTGTTAGCTACATCTGAAAGAAAAGGAATGTGGCTTTAAGAGAAAAGAAAGGATTTCTCGTATCGGACCTATTTTGTGTTCCAAAATTTGCATGATTCAGGTGTAGCTTTTTCGCTGTCAAATCTCCCTAAAGCTTCAAAGACCATTAGAGAATGCTGGCCTGTGTTCATATTTCATACTCTTGTACACAATTCAGTTACCATTATTATTCATTTGTAATTTAAGTAGAAAGTGAGGTGGAGTACTGAAAATATGAGAAAAATGTTTGTGTTTAAAATACTGATGATTATTTTGTGGTTAGTGGGTTTTGAGGCTGAGTTTGAATTGATGATAAGAAGAATGAACAGGTTTCAGATGATGCCTGAGAACAGCATCTATTTTTTAAAATAAGCCAACATAAGTAACCCCAATACCTGAAAGCATGAGAAATAACAAAGACATTCAAATTATCAAGTTGTTAAGATTGATAACAAAGAAACAAGATCGATTCTGTTTTAGAATTAAAGTTTTACAATCAAAAAAACATATTAAGCACTAACACTCAATTCAGAAATCATCATGTTTAGAAAAATCTGCATTCCACACTAATGCTAATGTACTTATTACATAATTTTTAATGAAACACCTACAGTATTTCTCAATTTTTAGGACAAACATATAGAGAAGTGAAAATAATAGAAGAAAAATAACTCAGGATATAACTCATCCACCTATAAGAGTGACAAGTCTCGCAGTATTTCAATGTTGTCTGCATCAATTTTTAGGGCATTGCGATAACATTTAATTGCCTCCCTGTATTCCCTATCTGATCGGTACAAGAGACCATAAACATGCCAGCAAACATGACTCTTGAGGTCATTATGCATCAAAAAGAGAAGTTACCTATAAAAGGACTTAAATATATGACCAACAATATTGACGCAACAGCTAAGTAAAGAAGAAAGAAAAAACAATATAAGAGAACTCAGAAAGAATCCCAACCTTTAGTCCAAGCCGAACAAGTTCATATGCTTCTGCTTTTCGATCCATGCAATTTAATGTCAACCCCATCATTGACAAAGTTTCTGGTAACCAGGAAAAAAAAAAAAATAGATAAAAGAATTTACACCCCCCCCCCCCCCCAAAAAAAAATTCACATTTAAACAATAAAAAATGGTAGACATTCAACATGAAGAAGAGAGCAATAACAAATTTTGACTGTTATGCTTCAGCAAATATTGGTAGTGTAGAAGAGTACAATCCATTTGATAACAACTAGCTTTTATGGTTTCAATGCATGACATCCACATTATTTTTCACCTTGCAAATGAAACAAGGGGAAAAAGAACCTCATATGTCTAATCCCAGCATAAAAAGAAGCTCAAATGACAATACAATTACTCAGACATTCACAAGCCTACAACATAGAGTTGAATGAAGTTCCACACACCTCCATGATTTGGAAACTTCTTCAATATAGCATCTACCGCCTTCAAGCCCTTCTTATATTGTTTAGTTTCATATGATTTCTGCAAGGTTAAGGACAATTAAAAAAGATGTTTCATTTAGCAGTAGCATTTTCTTAACCATAATGTCTAGAATGATTACAATGAAGAGATGATAAAAAAATAATAATAATAATAATCTAATATTGAATCAATGAAAAATGGTAATGTCACTAAACTTTTACTTGGCTCCAAATAATAAAAATCATGAATAAACTCTTGATAATAGTGATTTGCAATTGAAATTGATCATCACCATTCCATGTGAGCAACAAATTACTAAAAACTAAAAAATAATTAAATATCAACATTTCACATTCTGGATGAAGATAATAGAAGAATAGTAGGCAAAGCAAAGCGGGGTTGAATTTTAACATGTAATAATAAGAGTGGAAACTCCTCATATTTAATCATCCATTCACAATAGCAACCCCACAATATACAATGACCTATAGTTCAAACTGCTTTATCTTGCAATGCTGATGTAGGCTAGTTGCAAGATGGGTAATACAAAGTTTTACAGACACAAGTCATAAAATCCTGCAGGAATGTTGGCAGCCCGTTGTACCACTTGGGACATCACTCCTTTTGGTGCTTCAGTGAAGCCAAGAGCCCATACACCAAGACCATTACTACCACTGTCTAGTAAGAGAAAAGGCATGCCATAGAATATGTATATAGATGTAGAGTTCATCAATACCTGGTAAGGAGATGCCAAACACACAAGCACACACTATATATGTACCTGGTAAGGATAGACCAAACACACAAGCACACACACACACACTAGAGAGAGAGAGAGAGAATAAGAACACCATGCCACCAATACCACTTAAAAATTGAAATGTTTTTTGAAAAACGAGATGGTGAGGTTGGACAATGAAGGGGCAAAGATATGAGAAGTTGAAAATTATAGTTAGGGTTTGAAATTGGGGAAACGAGAGAGAGAGAGAGAGAGAGAGAGAGAGAGAGAGAGAGAGAGCGTGTTTATCTGATGCAAGAGGTCTGAGATTGAGAGGATTAGCAATGGTAGAGTGTAGGCGGCTCCACACACTACCACCGAACATCCTTCCTCTCTCCGCCAAACCCATTGCTGCTCCGCCACTGCTCCTGTTTCGTTTCGTGTTAGCGCCTTCTTCGTGTTTGCTCTCTGCTTTGGCCAGTTTGTCGCCGACCTCACAGTGGGAAAACAGAGCAACACGACCATGGTGTGAGACATTTTTGGTGGTAGTGATTTTGAATGGTGGCCTAGGGTTTGTGTTTATGTGAATGTCAAAGAGAAAGAGAAATAGACAGAAAGCAAAGAGCAAAGAGCGAAACAGAGAATATATTGTGGGCAACGGTGAGAGAGAGGGAGAGGGAGAGCAAGCGAATTTTTTTATTTGTTCGGTGTTTATGTCTTCCGCGTTTCAAATTTCCCCCCAAATTTTTGGCGACCAAACTCTCAAATTAGTCGCAAAAACAGATTCTTTCGCCGACAAATTTTTTTAGTCGCCAAATCTCAATCAACAGCGACTAAAATATTAGTCACTAAAAGTAGTAATTTGGCGATTAATTTTTTTTGGTTGCTGAAAATAAATTTTTCGCGACCAAATTTTTGGTCGCCAAAAAATATGTGACCTTCCGCGACTAAATATGTAGTTGGTCGGCAAAAATATACCACTTTCTGCGACCAACATATTTTTTAGTTGCCAAAATATAACCTTCTGCGACCAATAATATTTAGTCGCCAAAAATAATGATCATTCACGACTAATTAATATTTGGTCGCCAAATGTCATTTTTTTGCGACCAAAATTTTTTTGGTCGGCAAAAGTGGTTGCGAAATGTGTAAATTCTTGTAGTGTTGAAATCAAATAGGATGTCAAACTGAAAAAATGACCGGGTTAAAAGTTATTAGTTCAATCGTGGATTCAATTAGAATTGAAACGTTATAATTATTTTATAAATATATTTAAAATTATATTAAATAAAATATATAGATATTGAGTAATATTTATTTAAATTATTTTATATAAGTTGAAACCTATGATGCCTTGTCGGTTCAAGTTCACGCCCTTCACTTCACATAGTGTAGTGTGCCGCTCTTTGCAACTTCAATTTTATGAGAGATAGGAGATTTGTTTTGGACAAAGAAGAGAGAGAGAGAGATTTGAAAGATAGAGAGAGAGGAGCGCAGGCGTATTTGGCGTGGATTTCTCCACGTTATTTGGGGTGAGGTTTGGGTGTGGGTGGGATTGGGGATATGAATTATTTTTTCATATCAAAGCCACGATAAATGAGGGAAAATTCTATTTTTACATATTTATTTATTTTAATATATATATTTAATACAATATTATTTTAATAATAATTATATTTTAAAGTAAAATGACTACAATGAACATTAAAATACACTAAATATTATATTCAAATTTTCTCTATACACGTCTTTTAAATAAATAAATAAATAAAACTAAACTCTCATTTATCCATTGTTTCTCACTTGATTGCAAGACAGTACTATCAAAACTCACTTGTTATAGCCGCTATATATCCATTTCATTGAACCCACCTTTCTTGATTTTGCTTTCTCTGAAAAATTTCATCCAACACTTTTGATGTCCAGTAGCAAAACTTCCATTTGTTTCCATATAAAGATTGATTACTTCGTTCCAATTGACAAACCCACAAATTTTTAACCAAACCCAAAGAACTATACGATGAATAATACTATATGCACTAATTAATATATTAATTAGTGTACCAATTGATAATGTGACATAATTTAAGAGATTTTTGGCATTTATAATTTGTATAATGAGTGAGCTCAATAATAATGTCATAACTAGTATTAATACATTAGTTAGAATAGTAATTGGTACATATAGTATCACCGCTACACAATTATATGGAGGAACATTGAAGCTAGTCTCTTCCAAAAGCCCCCAACAAGATAAAACTTATTCTTCCTTCTTATCTTCTATATCTCTCATTAAAATGAGAAATTTTTACATGTAAATAGAGTATATGCCATGTGATACCTTTTACTATTGTGATTGGCTTTGTAAGGGTGGACAACGGTTTATCTGATTCGCAAAAATTGTCCAACCCGTCTAACCCGCATACAAATGGGCAGTTTCGCAAACACATTACGGGTGGATGCGATTTGAAATATGACATGTTTGCGGGTTGCGGGTGGGTTGTGGGTTTAACTTGCACCCGCAAGAACCCGCCCGCACTTTTAAAATTTTTTTTTTTTTCCTTAACCGTTGATTTCATTTCTATATCCTACCTGGATATTTTGGCTCAAAACAAAACACCCTTTATTCTTTGAACTTAAGGGTGGTTTGGGATGATTTAAATAAGTACACTTTTTGACTTTTTATGAAATATGGGTTGAGTTTGAAATGATGTGATAGAGAGGTGATGTGACTTAAATAGGATGATATGACTTAAATAGGATAGTGACTTTTTGATTTTTTGACTTTTTGGAGAGATGCCAAACCAAGCCTTACTCTAGCATTACATTTGCTAATAGTATTATATCAATTGAAACTGAATAAATATTGATCATATTATTATTGTTACATAACTGAACTTGTCCAAGATGAAGTGTGATTTGAAAATTTTAAATTCCTTAATGAATGTAGAGTTCTAGTTTAAAATTTTAAAATAGGTGCTTGTGTTAGTTTATGATTTGATTTAAGATTTTGAATGATTTGTTTGTGTTATGAATTAATTTTGTTGTGTTTTTAATTTTATAAGTTTTAATTAATTAATTATTAATGTTGGAACATTTTAGAAAATGGGGAGAAAATGGCCCAAAATAAATATTTACAAAATGGGAAAAAAATAAGGCTCAAAAATAAATTTTTGAAAAAAAAAATCCAATTCGCAAACCACCGCACATCCGCAAACTCTATCCGCACAAACCGCAAACCACACTGCTGGCGGTTGCGGGTTGTCTTTTCCCCAAACCGCATAGATGCAGGCGGGTCCAAACCAATCCGCGAACACTTCTAGCTTTGATAGTGAGATTCACTACATTTATGTTGAATGTTTAAAAAATG
>CM069908.1:120529352-120577539 GCA_036172215.1 Camellia granthamiana | reverse complement strand
GTACCCGTCTGACCGAGAACACACCTCCTTCATTACCGACCGAGGTACCTACCACCACCGTGTGATGCCATTTGGACTGAAAAATGCTGGGCCCACCTACCAATGGTTGGTCAATACTGTTTTCTATCATCAGATAGGTCAGAATATAGAAGTATATGTCGACAACATGCTCGTCAAGAGCAAACTCTCTGCTGACCATCTGACCGACCTGCGAGAGACCTTCGCCACCCTCCGTAAGTACCAAATGAAGCTTAACCCGGAGAAGTGCGCCTTCGGCGTAGGATCTAGGAAGTTTTTGGGCTTCATGGTCAGTCAGCGCGGCATCGAAGTTAACCCTGAAAAAATCAAGGCCTTGATCGAAATACAGTCACCCAGAACGGTCAAAGAGGTTTAGAGACTCACTGGCCGAGTAACCGCCCTCAACCGCTTCATTTCCCGCGCAACGGATAAGTGCCTTCCCTTCTTCAAAGTTCTTCGACAAACTTTTGAATGGACGACCAAATCCGAAAAGGCCTTTCAGCAGTTGAAGCGGTGTATAGCCAACCCCCCCTCCTTTCTCAGGCAATCACGGGCGAACCCTTCTTCCTCTACTTAGCCGTTTCCAGCACCGTAGTCAGTGCAGCTCTTATCAGGGAAGACGGCTCTGTTCAGCGGCCGGTCTACTACATCAGTCGAGCTCTCAGGGGAGCGGAGCAGAATTACCCACTTTTAGAAAAATTGTCCTTGGCTTTGGTCACCGCCTCCAGACGACTCCATCCTTACTTTCAAGCCCATTCCATAGTGGTCTTCACCGACCAACCTTTGAAGAAGGTAATGCAGCAACCAGAGCTCTCTGGCAGACTCATGCAATGGTCAGTTGAACTCAGCCAGTTTGACATCTCCTACCAACCTCGGACGGCAATTAAAGGACAGGCTGTCGCCAATTTCATCCTGGAGTTCACTAATCCTACCCCAAACCACGACCTCTCCACCACCAACCCCTACCGAGCTAGAAGACCCTCATTCCTGGACTCTCAACATCAACGGATCATCCCGCAAAGAAGGCAGCGGGGTTGGTCTCATCCTCACCGCCCTGAGGGTGGTTATTTCAAATGTATTTTTCGTTTCTTGTTCGATGCCAGTAACAACGAGGCCGAATATGAGGTACTGATAGCAGGTCTCTGCCTAGCCAGGGACATTGGTGTCAGCCACATCCGGGTGTTCAGCGACTTCCAGCTCATTGTCGGACAAATTACGGGGGAATTCGATGCAAAAGAGGACACAATGCTGGTTTACAGGGATATTGCACTTTCTCTTGTTCGCCTCTTCAATACTTTTCACATCCAGCACATTCCTCGGGTAGAAAACTCTAAGGCAGATGAGATGGCTCAGTTGGCTTCCGCAGAACAGTCCGACCTCAGCCGTGGTGTCCGTCTCGAGTACCTAGCCCACCCTGCCATTTCCCCCGACCAGCAAGAAGTACAGTTCCTCCAGAATTAGCCCATCCCTTGGGCATCGGACATCTTCCTATTTTTGACCACGGGGGAACTTCCTGATGACCAATAGCAAGCCGCCAAGGTTAGGGCCGGTCGTCCAATTACACCCTCGTCAGTGGTGTCTTGTACAAACGTGGCTTTTCACGCCCGTATCTGCGATACCTCAACCCGGCTCAAGCAACCTATGTGATACGAGAAATCCATGAGGGTATCTGCGGTAATCATTCAGGCGGCAGGTCCCTAGCCCACAAAATACTTCGCACCGCTATTTCTGGCCTACTCTCAACCAAGATGCAACTGACTTCGTCCTCAAATGTGATAAGTGTCAACGCTTTGCCAACATCCCCGATGCTCCTCCTACAGAACTGATCACACTTTGTAGTCCCTATCCGTTCGCCAAATGGGGGATCGACTTAGTTAGTCCACTTCCCACCGGCTGAGGCCAGACCAAGTTCGCGATTGTCGCCATTGACTATTTCACCAAGTGGGTAGAGGCAGAACCCCTTGCCACCATCACCAAGCGGAATACAACCAAATTCATCTGGTAGTCGATCGTATGTAGGTTTGGCATCCCTCAAGCCATCGTCTCTGACAACGGCAAACAATTCGACAACGCCAAGTACAGGAAGTTCTGTGCGGACCTCCAGATCCAGCCCTGTTTCTCCTTCCCAGGTCATCCCCAACCCAATGGCCAAGTCGAGGTTACTAACCGTTCTCTTCTGAAGATCATCAAAACTAAGCTAGAAGCTGCTAAAGGACTTTGGGCTGAAGAACTACCGAATGTACTCTGGGCCTACCGTACTACCGCCCGGATTCCCACTGGGGAAACCCCCTTTCGCTTAACATACGGCGCTGAGGCGGTCATCCCGGTGGAAGTCGGTCTGCCTACCCCAAGGGTTTTACACCCCAACCCAGAGCTAACCGAAGAGCTCCATTGGGCTGATCTTGACCTAATCGAAGAACTCAGAGAAACCACTGTAGTCCGATTGGCCTCCTACCAACAGAAAATGAGAACACACTACAACCGTAGAGTCCGACCAAGGGAGTTCGCCGTAGGGGACCTTGTCTTACGCGAAGTAACCCTTGCCACCAAAAATCCGACTGAAGGCAAACTGGCAGCCAAGTGGGAGGGACCTTACGTTGTGAAAGCCCGACCACGGCCAGGCACTTACCGACTTCAGGACATGGAAGGTCGAGATCTCCCCCACCCGTGGAACGCCGAGCATTTGAAGTGTTACTTTCAATAAACTCCTACTTTTTATTGCTCAGTTATTGTATTTTCTTTTTGACGAATTTACACACATGAACATACTTGTTCTCCTCTGGCATAATGTAAATTTTGATCAACTGGATCACACTTTCCATGACAACAATCTTATATCTCAGCTATCTGTGTGTTGTCTCAATAACATTTTGGTTGCAGCACTTATTAAAAAGCCTCAGGCAGACTGAGCACCAAAAGCCTCGGCCAGACCGAGCACCAAAAGCCTCAGGAAGACTGAGCACCAAAAGCCTCGGCCAGACCGAGCACCAAAAGCCTCGGCCAGACCGAGCACCAAAAGCCTCAGCCAGACAGAGCACCAAGAGCCTCAGCCAAACAGAGCACCAAGAGCCTCAGCCAACCTGAGTTTTAAAAGCCTCAGCCAAACTGAGCACCAAAAGCCTCGGCCAGACTGAGCACCAAAAGCCTCGGCCAAACCGAGCACCAAAAGCCTCAACCAGATTGAGCACCAAAAGTCTCAGCCAGACTGAGCACCAAGAGCCTCAGCCAACCTGAGTTTTAAAAGCCTCGACCAGACCGAGCACCAAAAGCCTCAGCCAGACTGAACACCAAAAACCTCGGCCAGACCGAGCACCAAAAGCCTCGGCCAGATCGAACACCAAAAGCCTCGGCCAGACTGAGCACCCAAAGCCTCAGCCAAACTGAGCACCAAAAGCCTCAGCCAGACGGAGCACCAAGAGCCTCAGCCAACCTGAGTTTTAAAAGCCTCAGCCAGACTGAGCACCAAAGCCTCGGCCAGACCGGGCACCAAAAGCCTCGGCCAGACCGAGCACCAAAAGCCTCAGCCAGACGGAGCACCAAGAGCCTCAGCCAGACTGAGCACCAAGAGCCTCAGCTAGCTTGAGTTTTAAAAGCCTCAGTCAAACTGAGCATGAAGCACTCAGCCAGACCAAGTATGACAAGTCTCAGCCAAACTGAGCGCCACACTTCCAGGTCCAAACTGAGTTACTTGCAACGTCAGTAAATCACACCTTAGCCCCAATTGAGCACGCATACTTGTGGCATTAGTGGACACACTTAGTTGCAATTCCAGGTCCAAGTTTTTACACCACTTTGCACTTAGTCAAATTCCAACGACGTTCTTACATGTTTCCTTTACTAGTCAGATTATTTTCTTCTCCATCAACTTCTACAAGTCAACCTCTTTCCTTACCAACCAGGCCTAACTCCAATAAACCACTCTCATCCACTTCAGCAGTATGGCAAACACAAACTCATGATTTTATCACATTTTAAATCCCACTCTGCATTGAGGAGTTCTTAACCTTACTCTGCACTGAGTTTTTATTACAAGTTCAATTTCACTCTGTATTGAAGAGCCTTTAACTTTACTCTGCATTGAGTTTTTCTTACAGATTCACTTCCACTCTACATTGAGGAGTTCTTAAATTTAGTTTTTATTACAATTTTACCTCCACTTTGCAAATGCACACAAGCCACCATTCTCATTCATTTCTGATGCACAAGCACAGACAGTCGAATGAAAACACAACTGAAACTTCATTTATTCACCAATTTGTACATAAGTTCATTACAGTAATTCAAAAAAAAAAAAAAAAAAAAAAAAAAAAAAAAAAAAAAAAAAAAAAACAACAACAACAACAACAACAAACAAAAACAGCTCTAAGTACAAACTTTGTTCACTTCGATTATTCCTCCTCACTTGAAACGAGGTCTTCTTCTTCAATCCCCTCATCCAGGGGGGTTTGGGCCGCATCGTCTTCGTCAATTTTTACACTACTAAGGTGTAAGTCTGGGAACAGTTCTTCAGCTTTACGCTTGAACATCTTCCAACCACTGTCTCAGAACTCAGCCATTTCGCGTTTATAGAAGTCTGACCGCTGGAAGCTCTCAATCACTTCTGCCTCGGTCCTGGCCCCAACGGTCGTCCCAGACGGGCCCGCCCCCCCAGACAACTCCCTCGCCATGCTGTTGGCAACCGCGGCGTCGATCACCATCTGAAACTCAGCAGACCCCTTAAATTGTTCTACTGCTACAACATACAGTTCGGGGTATGCCGCCCTTTCAGAGGCTGCCTTGGTCCTCTCTGCCTCTAGCTCCTTCTGCAGGCTCGCCTTTTCAGAGGCCGTCCTGGCCCTCTCTTCCTCCCACTCCTTCTGCAGGCTCGCCTTTTCAGAGGCCGCCTTGGCCCTCTCTTC
This sequence comes from Camellia granthamiana, assembly GCA_036172215.1. Taxonomy (NCBI): domain Eukaryota; kingdom Viridiplantae; phylum Streptophyta; class Magnoliopsida; order Ericales; family Theaceae; genus Camellia; species Camellia granthamiana. The sequence goes on along the minus strand of CM069908.1, from coordinate 120,572,623 downwards.
TTCCAACTCCTTCTGAAGGCTCGCCCTCATCTCCGTTGCCTTAGCCCGCTCGTCTTCCAGCTCCTTCTGCAGCCCAGCAATCATCAGATCTGCGTCTTCTTTTTCCTTGATCTGCTGGGCGCGCAGATCTTCATTGCTGGTCATAGCCTCTTCAAATCGCTCGACGGCAACCGCGCAGGCCTTTTGAGCATCTCCCAACATCTTCTGCTCGCCAGCAAGCTGGAACTCGAGTGACACTACCCTGCAGCGCTCGTTTTCTAGCTCCAACTTGACCGCGCTCAGCTCAGCTTAGCTTGGGCTCGGTCGGCAACATTGTTGTGAACAATGGCCAACACTTGCATCTTTTTAGCTTTTTCAGCTTCCTGCCAACCCCTGGAGCACACGCCTCGTGCAGCCTTCTTCTACCCTGCACTCTCCCTTTTGAAGTTGGCAAGTTGAGCCTTGGCCTCGTCTGCCTTCATCTTTGCAGCCGCCGCTTTTCTCAGCAGAGCTCCTGCTAAAGTGGTTACCTCCATTTGAGCAGAGCATAACCTCCTTAGCAACTCAGCCTCATTGAATCTGGCTACTGAGCGCACGGCTGCCTCATCCACGTTCTCCACAAGGCGATCTGCACCTGCCCTAGCTGGGCCTTCTTCTCCCTCCAGCCGCCCAGCCACTGTGGGAGCGTGGTAGATCCCGGTCGTCAGCCTGACACCCTCGCCTTGGGGCGCAGGACCCCCCTGGAGCTGTTCTCCTCCCCTTGGCTCAGGGCCAGTTGCCTCACCTTTTACTTGAATTTTTTGGGCAATATTCGTCACTACTGGGACGACTTCCATGACTTCTGAGGCAACCTCCACCACTGTTGGGGCAGCCACCCTTTCTGGGATCTCCCACACCCCCTCCTCCCTTGCCTCCTTTGCCATGGGGGTCTCCTCTGCCGTCATCTCCTTCCTCCTTTTTAAGGCAGGCTCTTCTTCACTCCTTCTCACTCTCCTCTTCTTCTTTACTACACCCTCCAACTGGGGGCGGTCGTGGCTCAAATCCACCTAAGTCTTTTTCCCCCAGGGGTTTGGGGCGAGGTCGGATCCTCTCCATCGTGATCGGTTTTTGAGGTCGGTCTTCCTGGGACTCCTTGAATTTATTGGCTTTGGCGAGGATGGCCCTATCCTCTGCCTCTTGCGCTTTCCTCCTCGCCTCCAATTCAGCTCACCCCAGATCTCCACCGCTCGGCTGAGGACCCAACCCCGCTCTAAACAAGGCTGAGGGTTGAACGAGTTCGTCCCACCTGACCCCCTCCTTTTCTCGCCATGCCTTCACCTTCTTTATTCTTTCCTCTGCTGTTGCTCCCAGTTTTGGTTCTACAGATTTGGTGGGCACTCTCCACACCGTGCGCACCCCAACCCCCCCATTTGCAGACACATAGAACCACCGTGGCCTCCAACCTTTAATTGATGACGGCAGCCCCGCCACCAGACCCCTGCCTGCCACCGCTTGCAACGTCACCCAAGTCTCTTGTTGTCCTGAGGCCTTATAATATGCGAAGAATTCGTCTACTGTCATGGCCGCCCTTTCGTTCGCCTTTGGCTACGCGCTTGCATAGGCCAGTACAATCTTCCACGCGTTGGGCATTAGTTGGCCCGGTGCCACCTCCAAACGGTTCAGGACATCTACCACCACTTGTAGCAGTGCTCAGTCCTCCCTTCAATGCTTTATCGTAAAGGGCAAACTCCCACGGCCTTGCGTCGGATGGCCTTTCCGTTGACGTCGGCAACAATAACTTTATTTCAGCAAGCACTTGGTATTTTTTGCGAATAGCCTCCAACTCTGCCGCGGTAACCGTTGATTTGTCAGCCTTCGTGTGCCAGTGATCTGGTTCCGCCTGGCTGATTGGCTTCGGAGCTGCTATCATGGTGGAAGCACGAGGTCGTACCACCGGTTCCCCCACCCTCTCCATTTGCCTCTCCGTCCTATACAGCTCTGCTAACTCCACTGCATCGTCATCACCAAGCGGATCCACCCTGACATTCACAGCTTCTTCTTGGGCCATTCCTATGGTATGTCTGCGAATCGCTTTGGATGCAGGTGCAAGGAAATCGAAAAAATGTTGCAGAGGTGTATCGTCAGCAACAAAGGAGTTAACACTTGGGATGTTTTGACTTTTCGCAAAGAAGTGGGTAAATCGAATAATGCCAAAAGCCCAAGGCTTGCCCGTATTCCAAGGGTCGCAATTAATTTGCGCCAGTTTGAAAATTTTTCAAAACATCCGCAAAAACTGTCTTTTCAACACCCATAATGACCTATCGTTTCATTTCTGATCCAACGCCTAATCTCCCCCCCCACAAGATGTTGCCACGTGTACGACCACGATCCACTGTCTCCTTCCCTTATCCTGTCTTTTCCACTTCAAATCACCACGTGACACGCCGCCTCTTGGGCCCCGCGGCCCTCCCACTCGGCCAACCTTCGTGGTCGACCCTCCCCATGGTCAGCCCTTCCACTCGGCCAACCTTCGCGGTCGACCCTCCCTATGGTCAGCCATTCCTCTCGGCCAACCTTTGCAGTCAGCCATCCTCGTCGTCGGCCCTCCCACTCGGCCAACCTTCACGGTCAGCCCTCCTCGTGGTCGGCCCTCCCACTCGGCCAACCTTCGCGGTCGGCCCTCCTCGTGGTCGACCCTTTCACTCAGCCACGATTTGCGGTCGGTCCACCTCATGATCCTCCTTTCCACTCGGCCCACCTCACGGTCGGTCCACCTCGCGGTCAATACACCCACTTGGTCACCCCTGCCAGTTGACCCCCATCCTGCGAATCTCTAACACCCTCATTCTCTTCTTTAGTATTCCCTTCGTTGGACTAAAGCTACACTCGGGAATGGGGGACTACTGATGTGGGTAAGCCCATAAAGGCCATAACCCACAATGAACAACCCAAGCCCATCACTTTGAGCCTAATACATAACCCAGCTGGTGAAGTCCAGAACAGCTGGAATCCAACGTGGCATAAAGAGCCAATGACATTCAGACATACGGCAGGTAAAGGACAAGCCACATCAGCAGACAAAGATCTGCAAAGTTATTGCTACTGCAAATCACCATTAATGCAATCCATCACAGCATTTATTACGACAACACCTCTCCGTCGGAACAGCACCCCCTCACCCTGAACAAGGTAAGCTACAGCATAGACTTTCGGCCAAGATGGTAGGTCGGAAGGGACAGCGAAATGATGACTAAAGGATATAAGCAAACGTTGAAGACAAGAAGAGGGTTAAGCTTTTCTATCTCCAATCTCCCTCTAACACTCTACTTCTCTTTCTAACTTAATCGTCGGAGGGTTCACTGGGGGACTCCCCGTTCCCCGTTGAACTTACCTGTAGGTTCATTGGTGGGTTGATCACTCGGATTTTGGTGCGAGGAGCGTGGATCAGTCCGACCCGTTCTGCCGGGTACTCGTTGTACATTAACTGCATCATCAATTATAAATATTAATAATTAATATTATAATTTTTTTGTAAATAAAAAATTTATAAATAAGTTTACTGAAACCACTGTTATGTAATTATTCCTTAAAATTAATTATAATCTTCTTTTTTTTTCTTTTTTATTTATTTTGCGAAATTTTAGGTCTCGTTTGACATTCAATTAAAAAATGTATGTTTTTTAAATGTTTTTTAATTTTAGTGATTTTTTTTAAAAATTTGTATAAATGATTTTTACCTTTTTTTTTTTACCAATCTAGAGTAGAAGAATTTTAGGTCTCGCTTGGTTATCATTTTTCAAAAACACTTTTCAAAAAATTCTACTTTCTTATTTTTCATGTTTTTTATTTTTACTGAATTTTTTTAATATTTTGAGCAATTTTAAAAAATTTTAGACATACCTAACATAAATATACCTAAAAAGTAAAAAAAAAATGAAAAAAACCTTTTAAAAATTCACTAAATACCAAAAATACAAAAAATTATGAGAATTCAGTACATTTTTTTATATGTTTATGTATTTATTAATTTTTAAAAATATTTTTTCACAAATTTTTTACTTTTTAGATACATCTAAGTAAGGTGCATCTAAAAAAATAAAAAAATGTTTAAAAATTTAAAAATATTCACTAAAAACAAAAAACATGAAAACCAAAAAACTCAATTTTCAAAAAACTTAATTCAAAAAACTCAAACCAAACATACTGAATTTTCAAAAATTTAATTCAAAAAACTCAAAACCAAACTTAAAAAATTTTTACTTTTTTTTAAATTCATTAAAGACCAAAAAAAGTCAATTATTTTTTACTTCCTTTGTTGTTAATGGAATTTTTTTTTTTTTTTTTTTTTTTGTGGTTTGTCTAATTGAATTGATCTTAAAAGTTTATTTTTTAAGAAAAAAATATTCACTAAACGCAAAAAGAGCCAACAAAAAACTACTTATGGTCCATTTGAGAAGATCATTTAGGCTAAAATAGCAATATAAGACAAAATAAGTTATTTTAGTCAAATAAAATAAAATGTCATATTCAATCCATAATCATTTCATTTTTCTCTCAGAAAAGTCAAAAAAATCAAAAAAACATATCCCAACCGAGACTTTTTAGCCTCAAACTAAATATCCAAAAAGTCAAAAAGTCAATCCACATATCAAACGAAGGCTTAAAAAAGTCAATCTCAAACAGCCACTTAGAATACCTCGAGCAAGCATAGCTAATCTAGCTATCTATAATTTCACTTTACTACTTTAACTAGCCATTTTCTAAACATACATTCCAATGAACTCTCTTCTTTAATTATATTCTTTTAAAATATTATTAAAAGCTTTGGGTGGATGACTGGGTGGTCGACCACTTGGTGGAAGTTTTGCTCACTTTAGCGTCAAAATGAGAAATGAGGGAAGAAAAAATTAATAAAAAAAATTATAAGGCCCATAAATAGTGCCTTACTTATCCTGGCAAGTTACTGTGGCTCTCAACCATTTTAGTGAAGCTTGAGCAAGTTTCCTAGAAGAGTATTTTCTACTTCCAAACTAGCTTCTATTAGGGGTGAGTATGGTCCGGATTGGAATAAAATCAGGACCAATCCGTTATCTACGATTTTTAAAAAATTGGAACTAATCTAATCCGTTTATATAGCGATTCCGGTTTTGACCCGTTATCTATTATATTCCGGACTCGGGTTTAATGCTTTCATATTGTTGTTTACCTCTTGTTTTCTTTGTATCTCTTTAGAATTGGCTTTCGGGTTGTGGTTGTGCATTTGGAACAAGTTGGTTGCTTGTTTTTCAAATCCTTTATCGCCTAGATTTTGGCTCTTGCGCTTGAACGGGTATTCTTGCGCTCGAGCGAGCTTCACAAATTTTGCATCTCCGCTCAAGCGGCCATTCTCGAGCTCGGGTGGGATTCGTCAAATCTCAGTATTTTTTTTGCAGGTTTACAAATGCTGGAAGTGTGCATTGGATGCTCGAGCGTCTAGTCTCACGCTCGAGTGGAGCCTTGTGTCTAACACTCGAGCAGAGCTTTCTATGCTCAAGCGGACTGCGTGTATAATAGTCCGAGAAAATGACATTTTGAATCACTTTTTCTTCTCTCTCTCTCTCTCTAAAACTTTCCAAAAAACTTGTTCTTGAGCTTTTCTCTCTAAAATTCACATTCTCTCTAAGATTTCATCTAGATCCATTGATATTTTCACCCTAGTACCTTTGAGAAAAAGATAGAGTATCTCAAGATCTACCTTTTGATCCGAATAGAAGTGGGTTTCGGCATTCTTGGAGTTTCTCCTTTGTTTGGCTCATCTTCTTCCTTTAAGGTAGGGATTACACCTGCATATGATATTTAGCTTAGTTATTGTCTCTTGTGTAATAATAGTGTGATTTGGGGATATTTTAAACAAACTTAGGGTTTGGGCACAAAAATGGAAAGAGAAGTTTTGGGTGAAGATGAAATAAATGCTTGTGGGGTTTGAAAATGATGTTGTGTTATATCTAATTTGATGATTTTGGCACTTGGCTGACATTTGGAAAAAAAATGGAAAATTGCCCTAATTTGATCAAACTTCTATTTTGTACAAATAATTAGAATTGACATTAAAAATGTGAAATTGATAGGGTATTGATATAAATGGTGGAATTGGTTATGTATTAACTCATTCTTTTGGAAGTTTTGAATAAACTATCTGTTTGAGATTAAATATCTGTCTAGAGATAACTGTATTGGGCTATCGGTGGAAGATAGCTTTGACTGTTGTAGAAATTGCATGTGGATTAGGTGAATTGAAACTAATCTTTTGATAGTTGTCATTGAATATGACCGTGTTTATATACATTGTATATGTATATTTGTTTGGAAATGGAAAGGAGATGTATTCCATGTTTGATTATAGGTTTAAATACATTGCATATGTATGAATGTTTGTTTGGGAGGAAAAAGGGGTTGGATTCCATTATAATTAAGTTGGCCGGAGTGTCCTGGGTGAAAGTCCCGAAATTATACATCTAGCCCACGGACGAAAGATTCGTAAAACGGCAATTATAGAGCTTGTATAGCCTACGTTTACATGGGTCCCGTTTGATGACTGCCCGCGGACGAAATATCTGTGAAATGGAATTTTAAAGTATTTATGTATATGTGTTGTGTGAATTGAAAGTAATTGAGTTGTAGCCTCAGTTCGGTTGTTGAGAAATAATGAAATTGACTCATGAATTGAGAAAGATAAGTGATCGGAATGTGAATTGAAAGAAAATGGATTAAGACTTAAAATTGATATCTTATGAGTATATATAAAGTTGTGAAAAGTTTTACCACATGTATTGTTTATGTACTTGTACTTATACCTTTGCTAAGTTTCATATACTGTGTTAGATGATTTCGACTAGACTGTGGCTCACCCTATTTGGGAATAACATTTTCAGGTAATGATGGCATGCCTCCACCAAGGCAATAGCATCGGAGGGATCTTTGAGAAGCTAGAGCTTCATGTTTTGTTTATTTTGTATAGCCTAGGGCAAAATTGTAATTGAGCGAAGCTCATTTTGTTGTAACCAAGTCAAGGCTTGGAAAGGTGTAAGCCAATAGGACATCTACTTCAGTCAAACTCTTTTGTATTATTGACTTCATGTAATGAAAGGACTATTTACTTTGATTTATGTTATCACTCATATATATGTTTGTGGATGTATTTATGCTATTATTTTGGGGGCGTTACAACTTGGTATCAGAGCGTACCGGGTTTGAATACTTTGGGTACGTGGGAAGTAGTTAGTACCACAATGAGTTTGTCTCGCTTGCTAAAGACTTAAGTGTAAACGATATGTGTTTATATGACAACATGCTTATGTGATTATTTGGGTATGAGATTGAATTTCTTGGATGTTGATTGGGTTTACGGGTTTCTAGGAGTCCAGTTAGAAAGGCACTTGATCACTGCTATTTTTAATTGAAACTCTAGCAATGTCGCGGGACGGTCATTATCCGGAAATGAAATTCATTTATGTTTACATGATTATGTGCATACGTGGAGTGAATTACAGTTGTCCAATGTATTAGGACGCAAATGAGTATAACAACCCCAACCTCTAATTAACGTTAATCCATGATTAATTATGCCTAATTAGCAATTGGGGTGAATTCTGCATTAAACTGCATGTGTGTGATGCATTGTCCGTGTCTATATCTGTTAGGCGTAGAAAGATCTGTTCACGTTTTAGTTTCGGTTTGCGAATTGAAAGCCTTATCGACGTCCGAATCAAAAATTTACTTGATTTATGTGCTAAATAGGATTTATAGAATTTTATGGTAGGTCTAATTGAAATTCGATTTGGAACGATTAAATTAGATTAAATTAATGCCCACTAATTAACCCTATTAAGCACATTTTTGTTTAAGCCTAATTAAGGCCTTAGTGGCCTCATTGACCACGTACTTTCCTACTTACTCTTCTCTTCCACTTAAACACATGTTGAGTTCATACATCTTTGAGTCCCCTAAGCTCCAAAAACGTGAGAGAGGGTGAGAGTAGAGGAATTGGTTCAAGATTTGGAGATTGAGCTCAAATTCAAAGAGATGATAAGAATTGGTGTTAATTGAAGAAGATTTGTGGAGCCTCAACCTTAATTTTGTAGATTGAAGCCTCTAGGTAAGGGACTAGACTCTTAATCGAGTAATTAACTTAGATTCTACAAGATTATTAGTGAATTAAGTAAATTTAAGTAGGAATTGCATTAGAGTTGGAAAGAAATGGACCATACCATGCATGCATGTACATTTTCTCACAAATTGAGCATGATTTCAAAGGTTCTTTCATGCATGTGTTAACCTCACTTACATTTTGGTCATTCATCACGTTTTCCATTAAATTACCAAGTTTGATTATGTTTTGGAGGGTTTGAATTCAAGGAAGTTCTTGCATGTTGTATTATTGGCATTTTCATAAAGTTTGTGTTGGAATGTTGCTCAATTGGCATACTTCTGGGTTTTGATTTTGTAAAATGATTTTCAAAACATGTGGTTTTATGAGTTTCATGTATTTCCTCAAGTTTTGGGCTCATAAAATTGAGTTTGTTGCATTTGGGGTTGAATTTGAGCTTGGTGATCAAATCTGGAAATTCCAGAAATTTGATCCACACTCGAGCGTGGAACTTTACGCTTGAGCGTGCACCCTGAGTACATGCACTCCGCTCGAGCGACGATGTTTGCGCTCAAGCGTGAAATGCATATATATCCAGAAGTTCTTGTGTTTTACAGTCCGCTCGAGCGAGGGAATCCACGCTTCGCTCGAGCGAGGGTCTGAGTCTCACGCTCGAGCGTAGGTCGAGTGCCCGTCGAGCGTGACAAACTTGCATCCAGTACTTTTGTCGAGGGTTACAGTCCGCTTGAGCAGGGAAGTCCACGCTCGAGCGGAGCTTCATTATTTGCATGTCCGCTCGAGTGGGAAAATCCACGCTCGAGCGTGGACCTTATTTTCAGCCAGTTTTAAGAAATGTTTTCCAATGCATTCTTACACCCTCATTCCATCCTAGGCATTCCTAGGCCATGTTTAAGATTCCATAATGAGGATTAAGAGTTAAAAACACACCAAGAGCAAACGACATAAGTTATATACAATTAGAACGTATGTTTCAAGTGTGCATCTGTTATGTGTTGTGTAGGTCACGTGCCGTGTACCGTTTGATCAATCTGCTTAGTCTATCTGTCTCAAGGCCAACTGTGAGTAATAACATAGTAAAGCTATGTTCAACTTTATTTATTTTCTATGTGACGAATTAAGATCTGTTTTCTAAAAAGATATGTTCTGCACAATGAATGATTGTCCAATTTTTTATATGTATTCGTGACATTCTTAGCATCATGTGATATCTGTTGGCTGTTACCCGGTATCGGAGGTTCCATCATGGAACTTAATCTGTCTGCACTCTGTTACCCGTACCGGAGGCCCCGTCATGGGGGCTCAGTGTATTTATTCTCTGTTACCCGAATCCAGAGGTTCCTTTATGGAACTGGTTATTCGTAACCCTCATGTGTCTGCCTCTGTTCTGTATCTGCTCTCTTAATGCTAATGGATGTATCACGTAAACTTAAGCATACCTCATGATTTCTGTATATGATCTATACAAATTATGATTTTGATATGAAATTGAATTATGACTTCTGAATCTGTACGGACTCATTCATTGAAAACCCTTTACTCTGTTATTGTTCACTGAGCTTTCGTTCACAGTTTATATTATATATGTAGGTAAGCCGGCGCGCGATCAGGGCCAGAGTTGACGGTCTTCATTTTTGTTTTTGTCAGCCAACCGTTGTACCTCCCGAGGAGGTTCCGATCGAAGTCTAGTTACATGGCTGTTTTTGTACTTATGCTAGTCTCTGTCTGTTTTGTAAAGTCGGGTCCTGGGAAGTACACTTTTGTAAATGTTTGTATATATTGATGTCCTTTGACCGTCACGCTTATGTATATATATATAAGTTTTGAAATATTCTGTCCCATGTATGTTATCACAGCTCATTGGACCTTGTCTATTTTGTATAATTGCTTCCGCAGCCCCTTACTATGTGCTTATCTGTTAAAAGGCCTTCGATAATCCACAGATTACTGACCGGTTACGATGCTAAACCTACAGGGGTGAGTTTGGGTCGTGACAGAGTGGTATCAGAGCACGTGTTCTACCGCACACACAGGTCCATACAAGCTTAGAATGTCCTAGTAAGAATTAGGGACATTCCATCTGCATGTGTGAGTGTGTGGTAATCCAAATGAATATGGAAACTTAATGTATGTAAATTTGAGCAAATGAATTGAAAGAAACGAATAAGATTATGCCTATGTTTATTATCATTTGATGTCTCTATAGCAACATGGATAATGCAAGGGGAAGTGATGTAAGTGAATCTTCAGAGGCTCACATTGTGACAACCCTCACTACTGTTTACTGATAACACCACTAATTAGTGTTAATCTATTATTAAGCATGTTAATTGACTGATTGACTGAAATTCTGAACGGATTGATTGAGTGTATTAGTTTAATTTTGTGTCTATCTGTTTGACTGCTAAATTATCTGTTCATGTTTTGTGTTTGAAACTGCAAATTGAAGGCCTTATCGGTGGCCGAATCTGAAATTAATTAATGTTTCATGCTAATTGGAATTTATGTGATTTTATGATAAGTTTAATTCAAATGTGTTTTGATATGATTAAATTAGATTAAATATTGATAAATTATAAGAGTTGGACTTATTTTCACATTTGCCACCTAGTGAACTTATCTAGGCAACCCCTCTCCACTTCATACATGTTGATACAACATTTCTTCAACCCATTTCCTTGACAAAACCGACTAGGAAGAGAGAATTAGAGAGAAGGAAGTAACTTCAACAAAATTGGCTTGGAGGCTTAGGAAAATTGAAGAATTCTTTGCAAATTGAGCTTCCACATCTTGAATTCTAAACCTAAGGTAGGATAATTACCCTCTTGTTTATGAATTCTAGTCTTATGTTGCATGGTTCATGGAAGTTTAAAGATTGAAGTCAAGTTTTGGTTTAGAATGTTGAATTTAGAGCTAAATCATGCATGCATGTGCACATCTCGAAATTTAAGGTTGTTTTCCATGAGATTCTTGCATGCAAGTTCACATTGTGGTTATAGTCCATGAATTCACCATGATTTTGAGCTTAAACTTGCATTTGAGCTTGTAGTTGAAGCTTTGATTTCAATTAAATACATGCATGTTACATTTAAAGTATATTCTTGAAGTTTATTTGAAAATGGTGTTTAATTGACTCACCTTTGGGCCTTGATTTTACAAATTGAGCTTTGAATCATGTTATACTATGAGTTTACAAGTGTTTTCCAGAAAATGGACCCAAAAGGATCGAATTTGATGCATTAAAAGTTGATTTTGAGCTTGAGGTTCAAATCTGGAATTTCCAGATTTTGGACCCACGCTCGAACGAGGAACTCCACGCTCGAGCGTACAATCTAAGATCATGCCGTCCGCTCGAGCGAGAAAAGTGACGCTCGAGCGTGAAATGTGTGTATCCAGTACTTTGCATGAGTTTACAGTCCGCTCGAGCGAGAGAGTTCACGCTCGAGCGAGGACTTGTGTCTCACGCTCGAGCGGGGGTCGAGCGCCCGTCGAACGTGAATTTTGAGCATCCAGTATTTTACTGTAGCTTGCAGTCCGCTCAAGCGACGGAAGTCACGCTCGAGCGGAGCTCCTTTGTCTACATGTCCGCTCGAGCTTAGAAAGCCACGCTCGAGCGAGACCCCTATTTTCTGAAAATTTTGAAAGGTGTTTATGAGTACATCTTTGCATCATCTTTCCATCCTAGGCATTCCTAGGGCATGTTTAAGGCATCTTAAGGAGGATGTTGATGTAAAACCACACCGAGGCAAATTAGGGATTAAGTTATATTTTCCCAACTGTGTAGCTTAGTGTGTGTTCGTTCTGTAACTGTGTAGGGTTGGCATTCGAGGACGCTCTAGCTGCTTATAGCCCAGTGCTCTGTGAGTAACAGTGTTGTAAAGATATGTTTAATTGAGATTACTTTCTGAACGAATGACTGAACTGCTTTATGAAATAACACTGTTTACTGAATGAATGCTTGTCCTATTTGTGAACTGTATTCGTGGCATCCATAGCAATTGACTGTTACTGTACTGTACTGCTACTGTCATAGAGATCTCTGTCGGTTCCCATGTTGGAACCACTACTGTTTACTGATATGATGGCCATCAACTGACTGTTCGGTCTGTTAAGACCTACTGTACTGTTTTGTTATTGGATGTACCACATATGACTATTATAGCTTCTGAATGACTGTTATGACATGAAATATGAGCCACAAACCGAATGACTGATGTACTGATAATTGACTGTTTTTAATACTGAAAGGACATTCATTCTTAACCTCTTTACGCATATGTTATTCACTGGGCTTTAGCTCACTGTTTATATATATATGTAGGTGTCTAGGCACCGGATCGGAGCTAGGAGCGTAGGGTTAAACTCCCTTTTTGTCAAGCCAACCACTGTGCCTCGCTGCGAGGTTCCATGTACTGCCAAGCTAAGGCTGCTGTGGGGTGTTTCAAATTCCCCCTTTCTGTTTTTGTTATGTATAGACTGAATGATACTTGTACTGTACTGTTATGGTGGGGATTTGGTCCCTAACCTGAATGCCTGTAAATGATGTTTGTATATACTATTTTGTTCTGAATCTGAATATATTATGAAAGGTCTTTTTGCATACAGACCGTCATAGCTCATTGGACATCAATTAATTACTGTTTTGGTTTCCACCAGCCCCTGTACTCTGTATTACTGTTTTACTGTTAAGCAGGCCTTCGGTAATCTCGGATTACTAGCCGGCTACGGTGCTAAACCCATAGGGGCGGGTTTGGGTCATGACACGCATAGGCTGAATGGAACAAATGTTAGCAGCATTGACTGAAACTTTGACATAACAGCAAATACAGCAACCTTTACCCCCTCCACCTCCGCCGGCACAAGCCGAAGTAGATAATAATGACATCATCAACTTGACACAGAAATTCATGAAAATGAAACCGCCGACATTCTATGGTGGAATTGAACTGTTGAAAGTGGAGACGCGGTTACTTGAAATGGAAAAGCTATATGAGGTGTTTCTTTGTTCTGAACTACAGAAAGTCCTTCTAGCCACCTATACTCTGAAGGATGAAGCCCGAAGGTGGTGGTTACTGATTCGAAGCGGCAATGGAAATATGACGTGGGCACAGTTTAATGCCATCTTCTATGATAAATATTTTTCCCAATGTTTCAGGGATTGGAAAGTGTCTGAGTTTCAAGAACTTAAACAGGGAAGAATGTTTGTAGCAGAGTATGAAGCCAAATTCACCGAACTGGCACGGTTTGCTCCACATATGGTGGATACTGATTACAAGAAAGCACGAAAATTTGAAGGTGGACTAGATTTAAAGGTGTTTGATCGAGTAGGCGTGCTGAAATTGCCTACTTATGTGGAAGTTCTAGACAGATCCTTGATGGCAGAAGCCACCCTAGCCGCTATGAAACAAAGTAAGGCCCCAGCAGCTACAACAACTGATTGGAGAGGAAAAAGGTCTGGGTTTGGTTTTAAAAAAGGCCGGTCTTTTGTCAGTAAGAAGCAAAACACGGGGTCTACAAGCAGCTCGAGTCAGAGTAGTGGGTCTATCTCGGTCTGTTCTGATTGTGGTAGAAGGCATAGGGGTGTGTGCTAGCGAGTGTCCGATACTTGTTTCCGATGTGGCCAGTCAGGTCATGTAGTGAAAGATTGCCCACTCAGGTCTGAGAATACTAGCCGTCCTACAGCAAGTTCAGCGGGATCCGCCTCTACAACCAAAACAAATGCAAAGGCCAATACTGGAAAAGAACCTCTGAGACAAGGTCGAGTGTTCACCTTAGTGCCCGGTGACGTACCAAACACCTATACTGTGGTGTCAGGTACACTCTCTATATGTTCTCAAAATGCATGTGTACTGATAGATTCTGGTTCTACACATTCCTTTGTATCGCATGCTTTCTCTCGAAAATTGACTAGACCATTAGAACTTATGACATATGTGTTATCTGTATCTACGCTGTCTGGGGGTTCTATGATGTGTGCTCATGTTTATCCAGCATGTGATATTATGATTGGCGATATGATGTTATATGTTGACTTATTGCCCTTGAACATTGATCATTTTGATTGCATTTTGGGAATGGACTGGTTGACTAAATACTGTACTACCATTGACTGTGCAAGTAAATCTATTGTGTTTAGACCACCGGGTATGCCTGAATTTACTTTTACTGGGAATGGGGTAGTTTCTCCCCCATATCTGATTTCGGCTATGAAAGTTGCAAAACTGCTTAGGAAGGGATGTAGGGGTTACTTGTGTTGTATACTAACCGCATCATCTGACGGAACTAATGTAGAAACTATCCCTGTCGCTTGTGAATTTCCCGATGTGTTTCCGAATGACTTACCTGGGGACTTAGTTGATAGAGAAATTGAATTCACTGTTGAGGTGTTTTCGAGAACACAACCTATTTCCAATACTCCCTACAGAATGTCTACCTCAGAATTGAAAGAATTAAAAACTCAACTTCAGGAGCTGTTGAACAAGAAATTTATCCGTCCGAGCACTTCACCTTGGGGTGCTCCAGTCTTGTTTGTCAAAAAGAAGGATGGATCTTTGAGATTGTGTATAGACTACCGAGAACTGAACAAAGTGACTATCAAGAACAAATACTCTCTGCCCCGAATAGATGACTTGTTTGACCAATTTCAGGGTGCCCAAATATTTTCCAAAATTGACCTCAGGTCTGGGTATCACCAGTTAAAGGTCAGGGCTGAAGATATAGAGAAAACTGCATTCAGAACTAGATATGGACATTATAAATTTTTAGTAATGCCGTTTAAGGTGACCAATGCACCTGCTGCCTTCATGGACCTTATGAACGGAGTGTTTAAATCATTTCTGGATGAATTTATTGTTGTATTTATTGATGATATCCTGATTTACTCCAAAAGTAGGGAAGAACATGAGAATCATTTGAGAATTGCCCTACAGACTTTGAGAGAAAATAAGTTATATGCTAAATTGTCCAAATGTGAATTCTGGCTTGACAGTGTGACATTTTTGGGCCATGTAATCAACAAGGATGGTGTTTCCGTTGACCCTCAGAAAATTGAAGCTATTGTGGACTGGCGTAAACCAACAAATGTGACAGAAGTTAGAAGTTTTCTGGGACTTGCAGGTTACTACCGAAGATTTGTGAAAGACTTTTCCAAGCTTGCCATGCCACTGACCCAGTTAACTCAGAGAAATGTGTCATTTGATTAGAATGAACAGAGAGAGGCAGCCTTTCAAGAGTTAAAAACCAGGTTAGTGACTGCACCAATTTTAACTTTGCCCAATGGTACTGATGGGTTTCAAGTTTACAGTGATGCTTCCTACAAAGGTTTGGGGTGTGTACTAATGCAAAACGGAAAAGTGATTGCCTATGCTTCTCGACAACTCCGACTTCATGAAAAGGATTACCCAACGCACGATCTTGAATTAGCAGCTGTGGTGTTTGCTTTGAAAATCTGGCGTCACTACTTGTATGGGGTAACTTGTGAGGTGTATACCGATCATAAAAGCTTGAAATATTTCTTCATCCAAAAGGAATTGAACATGAGACAAAAGCAATGGTTAGAGTTAATCAAAGATTATGATTTGCAGATTTTATATCACCCAGGGAAAGCTAATACCGTAGCTGATGCCTTGAGCCGAAAATCCAGTGCAAATTTGTCATGCTTGTTGTCCAATCGAAAAGAACTGCTAGATAACCTGGAACAGGAGGAGATTGAGATTGACGTGCGAGAACAAGGTGGGATTTTAACTACTATTTCTGCTCAACCTACAATTCTTGACGAGATCAAACAAAAACAATGCGAAGATGAATACTTAAGAAGGATCATAGAGGAATTTGATTCAAAGCCGAGGCCGGGATTTGTGTTTGAGAATGACGTACTGAAATTTCAAAACCGTCTTTGTGTACCCAATTGTTGTGATTTGAGAAAACGTGTGTTGACCGAAGCTCACAGTAGTAAATTTGCCATGCACCCGGGGAACACAAAAATGTATCACAATTTAAAACAGAATTTTTAGTGGCCTGGAATGAAAAAGAGTATTGTAGATTTTGTGGTTAGATGTCTACATTGTCAACAGGTTAAAGCTGAACATCAACGACCCGCTGGTTTTCTATAACCACTCCCAATACCGGAATGGAAATGGGAGCACATTACCATGGACTTTATTGTGGGATTGCCTCGTTCTTCCCAAGGTATGGACTCTATCTGGGTTATAGTTGACCGTTTAACTAAGTCTACCCATTTTCTGCCTATCAAGACTATTTATAATGCGGATAAATTGGCTAACTTGTATGTGAATGAAATTGTGAGATTGCATGGTATACCGGTATCTATTGTATCTGACAGGGATTCGAAGTTTGTGTTAAGATTTTGGCAGAGTTTGCAACAATCTTTGGGGACTGAACTGAGGTTGAGTAGTGCCTATCATCCACAGACAGATAGACAAACTGAACGAACTAACCAAACTTTAAAGGATATGCTCAGAATGTGTGTATTAGACTTCTAGGGGAATTAGGAGACCTATTTGCCATTGGCTGAATTCGTGTACCACAATAGTTACCATTCAAGCATTGGGATGGCTCCTTACGAAGCCTTGTATGGAAGAAAATGTCGTTCTCTGATATGTTGGGCTGAAGTAGGTGATAGACCTTTGTTGGGACCGGAACTTGTGCAAGAAACAACCGAGAAAGTGAAACTGATCTAGCAACGACAGAAAATTGCACAAAGTCGGCAGAAGAGCTATGCTGATGTCCGGAGAAGAGACAGGGAATATGAGGTTGGTGATCACGTATTCATAAAGGTGACCTCGATGAAGGGTCAAACTCGATTTGGTGTTAAGGGCAAGTTGGCGCCAAGATATGTTGGACCTTATAAAGTCCTTGAAAAGATCAATCCAGTATCGTATCGGCTAGCTTTACCACCGGTAATGGAGCATATGACAATGTATTTCACATATCGATGCTTCGAGAGAATTTGAGAGATCCGCTCCATATCATTGAGCCAACACATGTGCTTTTGAAAGATGACTACACTTATGAGGAAAGACCTGTCCAGATTGTGAACCGCAGGATCAAACGATTGAGAAACAAAGAAATACCGTTAGTAAAAGTTGATTGGAAAAACCACAGAGGAACCTATGCAACCTGGGAAACCGAAGAAGACATGATGAAGAGATATTCGAATTTGTTCCCTTTGGACTCAATGTTGTTCCAGAATTAAGGTAATTCGAGTTTGGAGGACCAAACTCTTGTAAGAGAGAAAGACTATAACAACCCCAACCTCTTATTAACGTTAATCCATGATTAATTATGCCTAATTAGCAATTGGGGTGAATTCTGCATTAAACTGCATGTGTGTGATGCATTGTTCGTGTCTATATCTGTTAGGCGTAGAAAGATCTGTTCACGTTTTAGTTTCAGTTTGTGAATTGAAAGTCTTATCGGCGTCCGAATCAGAAATTGACTTGATTTATGTGCTAAATAGGATTTATAGAATTTTATGGTAGGTCTAATTGAAATTTGATTTGGAACGATTAAATTAGATTAAATTAATGCCCACTAATTAACCCTATTAAGCACATTTTTGTTTAAGCCTAATTAAGGCATTAGTGGCCTCATTAACCACTTACTTTCCCACCTACTCTTCTCTTCCACTTAGACACATGTTGAGTTCATACATCATTGAGTCCCCTAAGCTCCAAAAGCGTGAGAGAGGGTGAGAGTAGAGGAATTGGTTCAAGATTTGGAAATTGAGTTCAAATTCAAGGAGATGCTGAGAATTGGTGTTAATTGAAGAAGATTTGTGGAGCCTCAACCTTAATTTTGTAGATTGAAGCCTCTAGGTAAGAGACTAGACTCTTAATCGAGTAATTAACTTAGATTCTACAAGATTATTGGTGCATTAAGTGAATTTAAGTAGGAATTGCATTAGAGTTGGAGAGAAATGGACCATACCATACATGCACGTACATTTTCTCACAAATTGAGCATGATTTCAAAGGTTCTTTCATGCATGTGTTAACCTCACTTACATTTTGGTCATTCATCATGTTTTCCATTAAATTACCAAGTTTGATTATGTTTTGGAGGGTTTGAATTCAAGGAAGTTCTCGCATGTTGTATTATTGGCATTTTCATAAAGTTTGTGTTGGAATGTTGCTTAATTGGCATACTTCTGGGTTTTGATTTTGTAAAACGATCTTCAAAACATGTGGTCTTATGAGTTTCATGTATTTCCTCAAGTTTTGGGCTCAGAAAATTGAGTTTGTTGCATTTGGGGTTGAATTTGAGCTTGGTGATCAAATCTGGAAATTCCAGAAATTTGATCCACGCTCAAGCGTGGAACTTTACGCTCGAGCGTACACCTTGAGTACATGCACTCCGCTTGAGCGTGCACCCTAAGTACATGCACTCCAATTGGGTCACAAGTCTCCAGCTTGCCCGCAGAGAAAAGGAAGGCAGTGAGCAGCTTTGTCTTCGGCTCGTTCTCAGAGCCAGAGTCAAGGTAGAGGACAGTTGCCCACTTGTTATCAGTGTGGTCAGATGGGGCACCTAAAGAGGTCTTGCCCACAGTTGGGTGGCACGTCTGGTACATCTAGTTCAAGACAGATACAGAGTCACCAGCAAGCACAGTCAGCACAGGCCTCAAGGGCCAATCAGGGAGCTTCTTCGGCTCAGTCAGTACGGCAAGCCTACGCTCCGAGGGGTGAACAGGTAGATCAAAGACCAACAGGGTGTGTGTATGTTGTTACCATGCCAGATCTTGTACCAGCTCTATCTGTTGTGAGAGGTACCTTTTTGTTTTGCAATTCAGTTACTAGTGTATTGATTGATACGAGTGCATCCCATTCTTTTATCTCATCTGCATTTGCATCAATTTTGGGATTGGAGTTAGCACAGTTAGCATCTCCTATTTGTGTAGAGTCACCTATTGGTGGTGAGATTATTTTGAAATAGGGGTGTCAGGGTTGTGACATAGAGGTCGTTAGTCGTTGACTTCCATTTGCATTTATTTTGCTTGACATGTTTAGCTTTGATGTTATTTTGGGTATGGACTAGTTATCGTCATACTGGGTTGTTATAGATTGCTACCGTCAGAGAGTTACTGTATGTACCTTGAGTGGAGATTTCTTTTATTTCTTGGGGGACTGGGTGGATAGAGTTTTATCACTGGTATATGATCCGCGTAGACAGAGTGAACTTAGTTGTCTTTTTGCTAACTTCTTGAATAGTGAATGTGATGAAGTCTGGGTTGAGTTGCCAAGGTTGGTTTGTGAATACCCGAATGTCTTTCCCGAGGACATTGCTAGTTTACCACCTCACCGAGTGATCGAGTTCTCTATCGACTCAGTACTTGGCACGGCACCGATTTCTATGGCACCGTATCGGTTTGCACCAGCTGAGTTGAGTGAGTTAAAGGTTCAACTCTAGGAACTGTTAGATAAGGGTTTTATCCGCCCTAGTACCTCACATTGGAGAGCGTCAGCCCTCTTTGCTAAAAAGAAATATGGAGCCTTGTGACTTTGTATCAATTACCGAAAGTTGAACCGGGTGACTATCAAGAATAAGTATCCAATGTCTCGTATAGATGATCTATTCAATCAGTTGAAATGGTCTTGTTGTTTCTCTATGATAGACTTGAGGTCGGGTTACCATCAGTTGAGAGTAAGGGAGGAGGATATCCCGAAGACGACATTCCGTAAGCGGTATGGCCATTATGAGTTTCTAGTAATACCTTTTGGGCTAACCAATGCTCCAGCTGTATTTATGGATTTGATGAACCGATTCGTGAGTTCCTAAATCTTTTCGTGGTCGTTTTTGTGGACAACATTCTAATTTATTCACCATCCGAGAAGGAACACGAAGAACACTTATGGGTAGTGCTTGAATTGCTTAAAGTCCATAAGCTGTATGCTAAATTCGGGAAGTGTGAATTGTGGCTGAGGGAAGTTAAGTTCCTAGGTTATGTGGTGTCTAAGGAAGGGGTGACTGTAGATTTATCCAAGATAGAGGCAGTGCAAGATTGGGCACAACCTAAGAATACCTTTCAGATTCGTAGTTTTCTGGGGTTGGTTGGGTATTGTCGGAGATTTGTGAAAGATTTCTCTAAGCTAGCTTTATCTTTAACTAGGCTGACAAGGAAGGGAATCAAATTTGTGTGGGATGAGACTTGTGAGAAGTTGTTCCAAGAGCTTAAAATTAGACTTACCACTGCTCCTATATTGATTATTCCGGAGAGGGGTTTGGGTTACTCAGTTTATTGTGATGCTTCACGAGAAGGTTTAGGTTGCATTTTGATACAAGGGGGGAATGTAGTAGCCTATGGCTCGCGGTAGTTGAAAATACACGGAAAGAACTACCCTCCTCATGACCTAGAGTTAGCAGCGATAATATTTGCCTTGAAGATTTGGAGACATTATCTATATGGTGAGAAATTTGAAGTGTTCTCCGATCACAAGAGTCTGAAGTACTTGTTTACCTAGAAAGACCTGAATTTGACACAAAGGAGGTGGATAGAGTTCATAGAGGATTATGATTTTGAGTTACATTATCATCTCGGGAAGGCCAATGTAATAGCCGATGCTTTGAGTAGGAAGTCTATTAGTAGTGTGGCTAGTGTCGCCATTCGGGAATGGGAGATGTTAGGTGCTCTTGGAGAGTTTGACTTGCATCTTGGCCAGTCCGTTGAATCTGCGGCCTGATTTTCGGTGGTTGCACAACCTATACTTGTGAATCGAGTGTTAGAAGCGCAGAGGGGTGATCTTGAGGTAGAAACCCTCAGGGAGAAGATTTCCAGTGGAAAAGTGGAGAAGGGCTTGAATATGTATCCCGACCAGAATGTGAGATACCATGATCGTTTGTTTGTACTAGAGTCTTGCCGAGAGGAGGTACTCCGAGAGTTTCACCATTCTCGCCTTGCGGTGCATCTGGGAGATACAAAGATGTATCATGATCTGAGTCGCTAATTTTGATGGAGGGGTATGAAGAAGGACGTTGCCGTGTTTGTATCGAAGTGCCTTACTTGTTAGCAAGTAAAGGCTGAGCATCAGAGGCCAACGGGTTTGTTGCAACCCTTGCCTATAGCCGAATGGAAGTGGGAACATGTCATGATGGATTTTGTTGTGGGCCTTCCGAGGACTCAGCGGGGTAGTGATGCCATTTGGGTGGTAGTTGACCGGTTGACCAAATCCACGTATTTTATGCCTATACGCATGAGTGATTCAGTAGACCATCTTGCCGACTTGTATATCAGGGACATAGTGAGGTTGCACGAAATCCCTATGAAGATCGTTTCGAATAGAAATCCGTGTTTCACAGCTCGGTTGTGGTAGAGCTTGCAGAGTGCCTTCGGCACTAGATTGACCTTTAGTATTGCGTATCATCCTCAAACTGACAGGCAGTCCGAGCGTACTATTCATATTCTTGAGGATATGCTTTGAGGTTGTGTGCTTGATTTTAAGGGGTCGTGGGAGAGACACCTGCCCTTAGTGGAGTTTGCCTACAATAATAGTTTACAATCAAGTATTGCATGGCACCGTTTAAGGCCTTGTATGGCCGACCATGTAGATCCCCGATGTGTTGGGTCGAGGTGGGTGATGCACCTTTGTAGGGCCCAGAATTAGTTCGGGAAACAACGAAGAATGTAGAGCTTATTCGCAAGAGGTTGGTTACGGCCCAGAGTCGCCAAAAGAGCTACGCAGACTGTAGGAGAAGACCTTAGTCTTTTGAGGTGGGAGATCATGTGTTCCTGAAAATATTACCTAGGCGAGGTTTGATGAGATTTGGGAAGAGTGGGAAGTTATCCCTTTGGTTTATTGGCCCTTTTGAGATCCTTGAGCGAATAAGAGAGGTTGCTTATCGATTGGCGTTGCCGCCACAGTTTTCTGGGGTTCATGATGTGTTTCATGTTAGTATGCTTCAGAAATATTAGCCAGATCCATCACATGTATTAGATTAGACCGACTTGGAGGTAGATGAGAATGCCTCGTATGAGGAGAGACCGGTGAGGGTCTTGGATAGACAGGACCAAGTCTTATGAGGCAAAACAATTCCCTTAGTGAAGGTATTGTGGAGGCACCACGAGGTTGATGAAGCAACCTGGAAGCGTAAATTGGAAGTCCGTGAAAAATATCCGGATTTATTTGTTGATATTTAGTTTTATATTGAGACTTTCAATGTGTAAATGAAACGTAAAGACATTGTTGATGTTATGAACGTTTTGGAAACATGGATTTTATATAAACATTGCACATGTTTTGAGCATATGGAATATGGATGATGTTGTATTATTTTGGAAGCATTGTATATGCTATGTAAACATTTGGAAACTTGAATCTTGATTTAAACATTGTAAATGTTTTGGGAAATTGTAAATTTCATGTTAATGTGGGACTTGAGTATCGAGTCGGTGAGAATGGATGACCGAAGAATGGGTCATAATGAGAACTGGTGAGAATAACATGGTTGTGAATGGTCTAGTGTTGATTTTGATCTTGATTCGTAATTTCAGGGACGAAATTCCTTAAGGGGTGGAGGTTATAGCGATTCTGGTTTTGACCCGTTATCTATTATATTCCGAACTTCGGGTTTAATGCTTTCATATTGTTGTTTACCTTTTGTTTTCCTTGTATTCCTTTAGAATTGGCTTTCGGGTTGTGGTTGTGCATTTGGAACAGGTTGGTTGCTTGTTTTTCAAATCTTTTATTGCCCAGATTTTGGATCTTCCGCTCAAGCGGGCATTCTTGCGCTCAACCGAACTTCACAAATTTTTCCTTTCTGCTCGAGCGGCTATTCTTGCGCTCGAGCAGAAATCGTCAAATCTCAGTATTTTTTTTGCAGGTCTGCAAATGCTGGAAGTGTGCATTAGACGCTCGAGCATCCAGTCTTATGCTCGAACGGAGCCTTGTGTCTAACACTCGAACATGGCTTTCCACGCTGGAGCGGACTACATGTATAACAGTCCAAGAAGATGACATTTTGAATCACTTTTTCCTCTCTCTCTCTCTCTAAAACTTTCTAAAAAGCTTGTTCTTGAGCCTCTCTCTCTCTAAAATTCACCTTCTCTCTAAGATTTCATCTAGATCCATTGATCTTTTCACCCTAGTACCTTTGAGAAAAAGATAGAGCATATCAAGATCTACATTTTGATCCGAATAGAAATGGGTTTCGGCATTCTTAGAGTTTCTCCCTTGTTTGGCTCATCTTCTTCCTTTGAGGTAGGGATTCTTTCTATACCTTCATATGATATTTAGCTTAGTTATTGTTTCTTGTGTAACAATGGTGTGATTTGGGGATGTTTTAAACAAACTTAGGGTTTAGACACAAAAATGGAAAGAGGGTGTCACGATCCAAACCCACCCCTAAAAGTTTAGCATCGTAACCAATCAGTAATCCTTGGATTACCAAAGGCCTTCCTGTACAAATAAAAATAATCAGGGCTTGCGGAAGCAATAGAAAAAAACACCAATAGTCCAATGAGCTATGCATCTATATGAATAAATATGTACATGCAAAAACGTTAATTTACCCACGTACATTACATAACATATAACATAATATATTATACAAAACATATGTACGGGTCAAAAGTGTACGTCAAAATCAAAAGCTTGC
Source organism: Camellia granthamiana (assembly GCA_036172215.1). Lineage (NCBI taxonomy): Eukaryota > Viridiplantae > Streptophyta > Magnoliopsida > Ericales > Theaceae > Camellia > Camellia granthamiana. The sequence continues at coordinate 120,548,916 of CM069908.1, read as the reverse complement.
TAACTGCCTTCTAGGCCTAGCCCCAACTCGGAGGCATCCAAAACACTTGGTAGACTTCAAAACGGTGGCTCGGCTAAGGACCCCTCTTAGGTTTGTCCTCCAAAACGCTCACCTATACATATATATAAAAATAGTGAGCTAAAACCCAGTGAATAACATTAAAGTAAAGGGGTTAGTGAACGAATTCCAAATCATATCATATATAGAAAACCGATCATACATATCTATCATATTAGTCTCATAATAGAATATAATAATGATACATCCAAAGGAACATATCACATATCGTCTTCTGACTAGAGTAATCGGTTCCGGATACCGATTAAATACATAACACCACAATGACGTAGTTAACGAGATCTCGTAATCACATGTATGTCATGGACCTGCACTAAAGTGTCGTCCCCCATAACTTGGGACTATCCTTAGATACCACACTAGATTTGCAAACTAAATATTCGTTCACAAAATCAAAATCACATTTCAGAAACATATCATTTCGTATAACATTTCGAGTACAGTGCATATCAACATGTCTTTATAGAAATGTTACTCACAGTAGGCTTCCAAAACCGGTTGTATGGTCTCCGAGTCTTGACCTAAAAACACGAACATTCACAACACAAGTTCTCAATACACAGTTAAATCATTCAGTTGATTCTTAACCTTATTTAGTTATCCGATACTTGTTCGTTCAGTTATTTCTATTCTTTTGTTAACTTCTTTCATGCTCATGAGATGCTAATGGATGTCAATGACATGTGAAAATCATGTAAATGAAGCCCCAGAAGTCAGAAAACAGAAAGAAAACAAAATCGAAAAAATTGCTCTATTTGGCCGCACGTGCGGTGGCCTGGCCACTCGTGCGGTGGCCTTGACTGCACGAGCGATGGAACTTCAGAATCAAAGTTTGGCCAAATCAAAGTTGGCTGCTCGAGCGGTGGCCCAAGCTACTCGAGCGGTCTCCCAGGCTACTCGAGCGGTCTAGGTACATTTTCAGTCCGAAAATCTGCTTTGAAAGGGAATTCCTTCTTTTGCAAAATTAACTTCAAATTCAAGAAAATCAAGGCCCAAAACTCATGAAAACAACTTGAATTAAACACCTTTCACTTGAAACATAAATCATAACTTTAAATCAAACTCAATGTTTGAAGTGAAGAACAAAACTTTGAATTAAAGGGCAAAATCAACAACTATACAAATTATGGGATGGAGATATGGAGTTGATTTAGAATTCTAAATGACTGAAAATGATCTTTGAATTGCATTGACCATGCGTGACGGAACTAAATAATGATATGAGATCGAGGTTTCTGATCTTGTTACAGGGTAAGATAAGTTTGGGGGACCAAACTTCCTAAGGTGGGGAGAATGTAACGGCCCCAAAACTCATGTCACAATTATCTTTATTTAATTATGCGATAATATGAATTAATTTAAGAATATATGTTTGAATTGGGAAAATACTTGTTAAGGCTACAACTTCGGGACTGAAATTGACGACCATAATGGGTTCAGAAACTGAAATTGAGCACATGGATATGCTAATGGGAATTTTTAGAGCCATTTGGAAAGTTTAATTGAGAATTAATTCCGCCTGATTCACTAAGCCATGTTTGGCTCAACCTTTAGACAATTATATATAGATATAGATATGGGCCTTTGTTTGGCTCAACAAAAGAAGATATTTTGGGAGAGAGAGTTCTAGAGAAAAAGAGATCAAGAGAAAGGAAGAGAGAAAGAAGGAGTTTTGAGACAAATCTTCACTACGCTAACCATCTAAGGTAAAATTGTCCCTATAATTTCATGAATTCAAGTCATTGTTGTATATGTCATTCCATTTTGAGTGGTTGGCTCAACAAAAGAAGATATTTGGGAGAGAGAGTTCTAGAGAAAGAGAGATCAAGAGAAAGGAATGGAGGAAGAAGGAGTTTTGAGACAAATCTTCACTACGTTAACCATCTAAGGTAAGATTGTCCCTCTAATTTCATGAATTCAAGTCATTGTTGTATATATCATTCCATTTTGAGTGGTTTCCAAGAATTCTCATACGTATGACATGTTTTCTTGCATGATTCTTGAAGATGGAGGATGAAACTCCATGGATTTGTTAACATGTGTATAGTTGTTGATTTTTCCCTTTAATTCAAAGTTTTGATCTTCACTTGCAACATTGAACTTGATTTACAGTTATGATTTATGTTTTAAGTGAAAGGTGTTTAATTCAAGTTGTTTTCATGAGTTTTGGGCCTTGATTTTCATGAATTTGAAGTTGATTTTGCAAAAGAAGGAATTCCCTTTCAAATCAGATTTTCAGACTGAAAATGTACCCAAACCGCTCGAGCGGCTTGGGCCATCGCTCGAGTGGCCAACTTTGATTTGGCCAAATTTTGATTCTGAAGTTCCACCGCTCGCGCGGCCAAGACCACCACACGAGCGGCCAAACAAAGCAATTTTTTCGATTTTGTTTTCTTTCCGTTTTTTGACTTCCGGGAAAATTTCCCATTAGCATATCCATGTGCTCAATTTCGGTTTTTGAACCCATTATGGTCGTCAATTTCAATCCCGAAGTTGTAGCCTCAATAGGTATTTTCCCAATTTAAACAGATATTCTCAAATTAATTCATATTATCGCATAATTAAATAAAGATAATTGTGACACGCGTTTTGGGGCCGTTACAGAGGGGTTTTGGGTAAAGTTGAAATAAATGCTTGTGACGTTTGAAAATGATGTTGTGTTATATCTAATTTGATGATTTTGGCACTTAGCTGACATTTGGGGAAAAAATGAAAAACTGCCCTAATTGGATCAAACTTCTATTTTGTACAAATAATTGGAATTAACATTAAAAATGTAAAATTGAGAGGGTATTGATATGAATAGCGGAATTGGTTATGTATTAACTCATTCTTTGGGAAGTTTTGAATAAACTATCTATTTGAGATTAAATATCTGTCTAAAGATAACTGTATTGGGCTATCGGTAGAGGATAGCTTTGACTGTTATAGAAATTGCATGTGGATTAAGTGAATTGAAACTAATCTTTTGATAATTGTTATTGAATATGATCGTGTTTATATACATTGTATATGTATGTTTGTATGTTTGTTTGGGAGTGGAAAGGGGATGTACTCCATGTTTGATTATAGGTTTAAATACATTACATATGTATGAATGTTTGTTTGGGAGGAGAAAGGGGTTGGACTCCATTATAATTAAGTTGGCAGGAGTGTCCTGAGTGAAAGTCCCAAAATTATACATGGGTGTCTAGCCCACGGATGAAATATCCGTATGACAATTGTAGTACTTGTATAGCCTACGTTTACATGGGTCCCGTTTGACGGCTGCCCGCGGACGAAATATCCGTGAAATGAAAGTTTGAAGTGTTTATGCATATGTGTTGTGTGAATTGAAAGTAATTGAGTTGTCGCCTCAGTTCAGTTGTTGAGAAATAATGAAATTGACTCATGAATTGAGAAAGATAAGTGATCGGAATGTGAATTGAAAGAAAATGGATTAAGACTTGAAATTGATATCTTATACGTATATATAAAGTTGTGAAAAGTTTTACCACATGTATTATTTATGCACTTGTACTTATACCTTTGCTAAGTTTCATATACTGTGTTAGATGATTTCTACTGGGCTGTGACTCACCCTATTTGGGAATAACATTTTCAGATAATTATGGCATGCCTTCACCAAGGCAATAGTATTGAAGGGATCTTTGAGAAGCTAGAGCTTCATGTTTTGTTTATTTTGTATAGCTTAGGGCTAAATTTGTAATTGAGCGAAGCTTATTTTGTTGTAACCAAGTCAAGACTTGGAAAGGTGTGAGCCAATAGGGCATCTACTTCAGTCAAACTCTTTTGTATTATTGACTTCATGTAATGAAAAAACTATTTACTATGATTTATGTTATCACTCATATATATGTTTATGGATGTATTTATGCTATTATTTTGGGAGCGTTACAGTTTAAATCGTGGAACCAATTCGAACCAATCCATTGAAATACAGATTTGATCGGTTTAGGACCACGAATTCGCATAATCAAATAACAAAAAAAAATATATAGAACATTTTAATTTCATAAAAATATAAATATAGGATCATATTAGTTCCACAATAATAACATGTTTTTTCATAATAGCAATATCCTATTTTAGAATTTAAACAATCATAAGAAAATTAGTTCCACATAAGTATTTAGATCATTACAAATCAAAACTAAAAACCAATAAAGAAAAACAATAAAAGAAGATACTATGCAGGTTTAAGTTTGAGTTTAGGTTTTAGATGGAATAAGAGAAGATACTATGCAGGAGGGTATATAATATAAATATAAGCAATTTGTATATAGTTTGGATCAGTTCCAATCCGGAACCATAGGGTTCAATCCGATACCAATCCGTTGACTACGAATTTTTAATTTTACAATCTGAAACAAAATCACAGATTCAAAAAATAATCCAAACCTACCGAATTTGATTAGACCAGATCAAATTACAAATTTTACGAATTTTTTATTCAATCCTAACTAAATGAGATTGCTAGAAATGCTCTTAGTATAATTTTTACTTATAATTTTTGAACTTTAAATTAAATTTTTTTCATTATCTAAAATTTAGGAAAAAATGCGTTTGCTTTTGACTTTTTAAATAATTTAAATCAAACAAGTGCAATCGTCAAACCAACTTTTATTATTAACTTTTACCTAGGGGTGCAACTCGGGCGGGTTCGGTCGGGTTGGGGGTCTGCCCAAGCCCGACCCGAATTGCCCAGAGCAGTGCCCAAGCCCGCCCAAGCCCGAACATGAACCCGAGCTTTGCTGCCCAAGCCCGGCCCAAGCTTTGTATTTTGAATTCGGGTTAGCCCGAATTGCCCGAATTGCCCAGAAACTTGTAGGTAGATTTGTTTTGAAACCTGTAGGTAGAATTGATAATTAATAAAGAATTGAGAATTATTCAAAGTTATTTTCTGGTCACCAAAAAATAAAAATTAAAAATTAAGACTAACTCTTTTACTTAATTTATATATATTATATAATTTATTAAATTATATATATATTATATATTATATAATTTATATAATATATTAAATTTAATTCGGGTTCGGGTTGCTCGGGTTGGCCATTGGTTCTGCCCAAGCCCGGCCCGAATTACAATTCGGGCATCAAAAATCTGCCCAGACCCATCCAGATTACAAGATATAGTTTCCCAAACCCTAAAAAAACTCGGGCTGAACTCGGGTTGCTCGGATTGAGCCCGTCCGAGTTGCACCCCTACTTTTACCCAAAAACGTGAATGCATGCAGCCAAAAAGCATAAAGAAAAGTAGCCCCTTTTTCTTTTTAGATCGGAAAAGTAGCATTGGAATGGTAGAATTTTGAGAATTAAGATTCCCTAATTCATTTCTCTCTTTAACTTTTTCTTTGTTAAAGCCATTGGACTTATTTTTTAGTTCAATTTTAATGATTCGAATCATTTATATTTTAAAATTTATTAAGTATATTATATTTATAAAAAATTAAGTTGATCAGATATCAGAAAACATGTATTTGAAAATTTTTTTATTAAATTTTTTTTAAAAATGATTTGTAGTTTAATAATCCGAATACGTAATTTCTGATATCTGATCAACTTGACTTTTTACAATTATGCAGGGGCGGCTCCAAGGCTTGGTCAAGGGTGTCACCCGAACCCCCTGGCTGAATTTATTTATTTATTTATTATATAAATATTAGATTTTAGGAAAAAAATTAGTAATTGAATCCACTAAAATACAATTTTGAATTCATAGTTTTAAATCCTACTCTTTTGAACCCACCAATTGTGAACCCATAGTTTTAAGTCCTACTCTTTTAGAATTTAAATTAATTTGTTGATTTTTTTCTCCATAGGTGATATAATGATTAATGTGAATTTTCTGTAAGATATATGGTATTTAAGTTTTTTATTGACACCACTGACAAAAATTCCTAGAGTCGCCACTGCAAGTATGATATATTTAATAAATCTTAAAATATGAACGGTTTGAATCATTAAAATTGAACCCAAAAGTGGGTCCAATGACCTAGTAAGGAGAGATGAAGGGGAAGATTTTGATTCGAATTTTGATGCGTTAACAAAACTTTATGGTATGATGTTGCATTTATTAAAGGAAATGAAAACTAAATGGGGTTAAAATAAATAATAAATTATTTAATTTATTTTTTAAAAATAAATTAAATTATCTTATTTTGATCCTTTAAAAAATATTCTTCTTCATTTAATTTTTTCATTTCAATCCAATTTACAACAACTATTATGATTTTGGTGACGAAAAATGTTGCATGGCAAAGGACCGTCCAAATTCGACTCAAGAAAAAAATGAAAATATAACAGAAAATTAAATTGATTTATTTTTCAGTCCTTTTCTAGTTTAGGGGTTGTTTGAAATGAACTAAATAAGTGTATTCTTTTACTTTTTATAAAATATGGGTTGAATTTGAAGTGATGTGATAAAGAGATGATATGATTTAAATAAGATGATATGACTTAAATAGAATAGTTATTTTTTAATTTTTTTAAATTATGACAAACAAAGCCTTAATATAGATCCGACAACACCTAAATCTTACCTTTACTTTAAATTCCCAACTAATTTACAACAACTACTAGATTTTGGTGACGAAAAATGTCGCGTGGCAAAGGCCAGTCCAAATTTGACTCAGGAAAAAAGTGAAAATATAACAGAAAATTAAATTGATTTATTTTTCTGTCCTATCCTACTTTAATATAGGTCTCCTTTACTTGAAATTCCCAACTTTTTTTTTAAGTAATATCAAAGGCATTAATTTTTTTAAAAAAATAAAAAGTAAAAATAATTAAAAAAAAAAAAAAACTAGTACCAAACTCTCCCTATGAATTTAAATTTAAGAGAATTGACCAGTAAATCTCGTTTTATAAATTTATAATTTATAAGGTTTTAAATATTTTTTTTTGTAATTGAGTGGTCACTTAAATTATTTGTTAAATGTTTTGCCATTGTTAGTACAGTTGGGAGACATATGTCATGGTTATGTATAGGGAAGGTGGTGAGGTGTTTGTGTGTCACATTGTTCGAAAAGCGCACTAGTAGCTTTTTAAAGTTTGATTGTTTTTAACACGTGCAGTGTGTGATATGAATTCCTTATTAATTGTTTTGGCGCGTGACGTGAAGACACGCAGTAATTCAATCAAATTGAGTCTTCCACGTTAGAGTATCACATGTCATATTTATGAAAAGTACACTAAGGAGTTTTTAATTTTTTTAGAATGTCACAACATACCCATCATGTTGTCATATTTGAAAAAAGTATATTAAGAAGTTTGTATTTTTTTTAAAGTATCACATCATACCTATCATGTTGTCACATTTGGACAAAGTATACTAAGGATGAGTAAAAATTTTAGAGTGTCACATCATACATGTCACGTTATTATATTTGGAAAAAGTACATTGAGAAGTTTTAAATTTTTTTTTGAGTATTACATTAATACATGTCACATTGGAGTATCATACCATACCTGTCACACATTCAAAAAAAAAAAAAAACTTTTCCAATTAACTAGTGAGGGTATATCTGTCTAACTAATACCCATCCACGGTTAAAAAAGGGACTACTGGTCACAAACTACACTTAATAAAAACTCCTTAATCAACCATTTAAAACATGGGCCAAATGGTACAGAAGTTTTCAAAATAGGACTTTTCAATAAATTTTCCTTAAATTTAGCATAAATACATTATTTATATATTAAATAATATAAATAATATATTTTCACATACTATACTATGTGTTCACACATACACTCTCCGAAAAAATCCTATATCCAAAAAACAGCCTACCCTAATGACTTACACAAGATTTGGGATGAAAGGTGGGTGGCTATTAGCAGAATGGAAAATAAATGATAAGGATGGCAAGAAATAAAGACTTGAACAATTTACAGAGAATAAAACAGAGAAGATTTAAACAGAAATAACTAATAAATAGCTATTTAAATAATATTAAAAAAAAAATCAAGCCAAGCAGAGCCGAGCTCGAATTTCATTAATATTAACGAGCCGAGCCGAGGTCAAACCCAATTCCTTATCGAGCCAAGCTCGAACTCAATAAACGAGCCGAACTCAAACTCAGCAAAGTTCAATTCGGCCCAGTTCGTTTCTAACTCTATCTCTACCCACCAAAAAGTGGTCTTCATTATATCAAAAACAATGAAGGATATTGTTAACAACAATTCAAAAAACGGAGCTGCTACAGAGCTCTAATTAGAGCTGCACTGTAGCAGCTCTAATGAGCTGGCTGCCTTATAAAAAAAAAAAAAAAAACAGTGAGGTAAAAGACAAAATGAGGGGAAGAAAAAGACAAATTAGAGCTCCTTTAGAGCTCTCATTTTAGAGGTCTAAATCATTTTTCTTCAAAAAATTGTCCATAAAAAAAATTAAATGTCAAAATATTTATAATTTCATTACACTTTTCACATATCTTAAAATATTTTTATATAATTTTATACATTTTCTAACACACCAACAGTTCTCATAATTGTTTTTACTATTTTACAACAATAAAATCATTCAAAATTGGTAAATTGCTCTTTTATTTTTTTAGATGGTAGGTGTCTTGTTGCGATGGTACGCATTCATTTGAAATGTGAGTTGGTTTTTAAATTTTTTTTGACTATTTTAGTTTAGGTCTAAATGTTTTGTTTGGAATAAATTTTTTGACTTTTTAAATTTTTGTGAGAGAAAAAATAAAATAATTATGATATAAATGTGATATTTTATCTTATTAATTTTTTAATCTATTTTATCTTTTTATAATTATTTTAAAAAATTAATGCCAAACTTAAGTATGATTGAGAGCAAAGTCCATTCACAAGAAGTCTTCGGTGTAAACACTAAAGAAACTTTACTACCTAACTTTATGGCACTTTTTTGAAAAATGGTTTAACTAACTCATTTTTGTAATTTTATTTTTGGTTGAATTGGAAGAGTCTTGAAAAGGACTCAAATCACTGACTTCTGAGTAAGGGGGTCTTGTCAAATGATTTTTCGAAAATTACACATTTTTAGATAAATTACATTTATACATGAGGTTTATCTTTAATACAAATACTTCTCTTACATTCTAAAAATTATATCTCTTTTTCTGAGATTTAAACTTTCATTACAATTTAATCTTCAACAATGATTCATCCCCCCTTTTCCCTCACCCCCTTTGACCCCCTCTCTCTCTCATTGGTTACTTTTTCTTTTTCTTTTTCTTTTTTTTCCTGCTCCTCCAATCACCCTCCGCCACGTGGCAAAGGGGGTGAGGGGGTGACCCCCAAAAGGGGGTCCCAAGCATTAACTATTAAGTCAACTAGTAAAAAAAATTAATATAAGAAATTAATTTTTTAAAATACTTATTTTACCCTTATCTACATATATAAAATTGACAAATAATTTACTGTTCAGAAATATTTTATATGCCCCAATCGTGGTCTTTGATTATGACCTATTATGGTATTAGTTATAACTATTGATTATAATATTATTTTGATTATGATTCAAAAGGTATTTAGTTATATTTTATGCGGTGTTTGGTTATAACTATTTTTTTTAGTTATGATTGAAGATGATCTAATTATAAATTTGTGATAATTAACACCACAAAAGCTTGTGTATCATAGCATTACCTAAATGTTTAATAGTATAATAGTATATGTATTGAATGAATTTTTGAAATTCTTTACAGATTTTCTTTACTCATCTAGTAAAATTTTTTAAAAAAAGTTTTTTTAATAAGAGTAAAATAGGTATTAAAAAAATTAATTTCTTATATTAATTTTTTCTCTTAGTTGACTTAACAGTGACTAATGGAAGGATTAAATTATAATGAAAAATTTAAACCTTAGACCATCTCCAATGGTTAAGCAAAATTATCACCAAATTTAAATTTGGTGAAAAAATACAACTTTTGTGGCTCCAACGGTTTCATCAAAATGAGAACTGCCCAAAAATTTCACCAAATTGAGGAACTGGGCAAATTTCACCAAAATATTATATGTTTACATTGGAAGTGAGTCCCATCGGACAACCGACTGAACGTCCCACCGGTGGTCCCAAAGGTCGTCCCACCGGTGGTCCCTTGCATACAATTACAATATCTTTTCTTCTGGACTATCTTTCTTTTCTTTCTATTTTGTTTTCTAGAACAAAACATCAAAAAATAAAAAAATAAAAATCTCTTCTTGGATCTACAGAGATGCCCCTACACCCTGCAATTATTCAGAGAAGGTATGGTTGTTGCTGTTGATTATTAACTGTTGGCATTTGTTGCAGATTGCAAATGGGTATTGGGTTCTCTCCCCAAAATTCTTTTGGTTCTTGCTGTCACAGAATAGGCATTGTCTTGTTTCTTCTGTGAAAACCAATAAATTTGTAACAATGGTTGACGAAAACGATTGATATTTTTTTATCGCTCTCAATATAGAGGATTCATTTGTACATATACATATTACAAACTGAGTTATATAACATTTGTGGCATCTAAACATTTTTTTTTTTTGTAATGATTCTCTTGAGAACAAATACAATGTAATTTATTTGATTATTATTGTCTTTAATTATTTGTGATTTCGGGAAAGCCATTTTTTTTTTTTTTTTTTAACAAAAGCATATTGGACGAAGACGAGGAATATATCGAGGAATTTAATTTGTAATGCATGCTAAATAGCTTGACGCAGCTGTGCAATCAACCTCTTGTTTGCTATATGATACATGGATTAATGTGTTGATATCAATTCTTGGAAGGAAATCATTATTGGAGGCAACAAAAAATGAAAAATATATAATGGAGGGAAAAAGAAATGGAAACAGAAATGGAGGGGAAAAAAAAATTTCAATCTCTTAACCGGTCGACCAGCAGGTTGTCCCATCGGACGTCCGCAGTGTCTTCTGATGCAAGCTACAATGCAACCGTTGGACCACTTCGTATCAAATTGAGGAAATCACCTTTTTTTCCCTCATATTTGATAAAAAAAAATAATTCACCGTTAGAGATGTTCTTAAGGAGAGGATGAATTTCTAGATAAAAAATTGTAGTTAGAAATTTTTTATGTAATTTTTTTTCTGTTAGTTTTTTTTTTAAAATTTTATTATTATTACACCTGTATAGGATAGTAGTTAAATTTTTTTTTATTTATTAATGTTGTTAAATAAAAAATTGTAACAAGTGAGTATTTATAATTTTCAAAAATATAGAGAACAATTCGTATTTTAAATAAATATTATGAAATGTATTTATAATTTACTAATTTTAAAAGAACCAATAATTATGCTAAATTTATATTACATTTTTAGGGTTAGATTTTTCTAATATTTATATCTCAACATGAGAGAATTTTAGAGGCCCGTAAAGTCTGCCATAGGTCTCATTTTGATTATTCGAACCGTTTAATTTTTTAGACTCGTTTAATAAAATATTTATGTAAAAAATTAATATGATTAGATATCAATAAATATATGTTTTAATCAAATTTATATTAAAAAAATTGATGGTATTTCTTGAAATTATATTTGTCATTTTTTTAAAAACAAATGTGATTTAAACATATAGCTACTGATGTCTAATCATCTTAATTTTTTGTATGAATATTTTACTAAATGAGTCCGAAAAGGTGAATGATTCAGATCAACGAAATCGATTCCAAAATAAATCTATTAAATTAAATACTCTCTCAAATTAACATAACAATTTTTTTTTATTTAAAAAAAGCCAAACCCATATTTTTATTATGAGTAAATTACAAACACACTCCCTGAAATTTACTTAAATTACAAATTACCTCCTGTGGTTCTAAAAATTATATTATGTCCCATAATATTTCTAATTTCATAACAAATAGATCATTTTATTAATAAATCATCAAATTAATTAACATTTTGTAATAATGTTAAAATTTTATTTCAATTAATAATTCAGATAGTTTTATTATTATATAAGTGAACAATTAAAAATTTTATTTTTAATTAATTATGTTAAATAAAAATTTTTAATAGAGATATTTATAATTTTTTAAATCATAAAAAATAATTTATATTTTAAACAAATTTCAAAGATATATTTAGGTGGTGTTTGGTTTTTATTTTTAGCTAAATAATCACAAAAGAACAAAAAAAAGTTAAAAAATCACAAAAAGATAAAAAAATTCACCATTTCAAAGCTAAAAAACCAATTAAAAATACCAAATAAATAAAAAAATCTCAAACTAAAAAGGTTAAAAAAATTAAAAAACCAATTAAAAAAAGCCATTACCCTTTTATTATTTGAAAAGAAGGCCGCATAAAGCTTCACAGAACCAAGTCAAACTTGTACATTAATGCATGTGCAGAGCAGGTGAAGTCATTACACTTTGGGGTAGAATTTTATGTAATCTCCCCGTCTCAGAATAATAATTTCTTTTCAGAAATTTAGGTAGTATTTGGTGAAGTTTTTTAAGGGTTGGTTTGAAATATTTAGAATAGTCAAAAAAAAAAAAAAAAAAAAAATTACTTAAAAAGTTAAAAAGTTATTATTATTTTTCTAAAAAAAAATTACTCACAAAATTACAACTCAGTCTGACCAGTTCAGAGTTTGTGGCTGCGTTTTTTAGAAAAATTGCACAGTTATGGTGTAATTTTAACATACTGTTGTTCGGCCTGTGGGAGCCTATCACGGGTCCCGTTTTAATAATATGAACCGTTTTCAATATGTAGAATTTGTTGAGTACTATATGTCTATAAAAAATCATATTGATCGGATATCGTTAACTATATGATCAAATCAGTTTTGTATAAAAAAAAGGATGGTTTATAGTTAACGGTTAAAAAAACACATCTGATCAGATAGCTATCGATATCTGATCAACGTGATTTTTTACAGACATATAGTACTCGACGAGTTTTACACATTAAACTGTTTAGATTATTAAAACGGGACCCGTGATGGCCCCCATGGGCCGAACAACACCGTCTAGTGTAATGCCCGAAAAGTAGGCAACTACTTCTTAGCATCAATTCAGCTGCGCAAATAGTGCGGCGGTACAACTCCTAATTTATATAATTTTTTAATACATATTTTTTCATAAAGAGTCAAAAAGTTAACCCAAACGATCATATTTTTCTCCTCAACTTTTTAGTCTAAAAAGTCAAAAAGTGCACTTATTTAGGACACCCTAAACAATCCCTAAATATGATTTGATAATAAGAGTTGTATTTTGAGTTTGTAAGTTTTAAAATTATGATTTAAGTATAAAAAATTTATTTGGTGAATGAGTTTTGAAAATAATTTTAAATTGAGTAGAGAATTTTTGATGTGATATATGATATTTGATACAAAAACTTACAACTCATAACCAAACACACAACTCAAAATTCTATAAAAAAAACTCATAAAAATTAGCAAAAATATTGTTTTATTAAAAAGATATAAAAAAAAGTGTCAATTGCAAAAAAAAAAAAAAAAAAAAATGCATTGTTCAAGTCAATCGGCCAGTCAACCAACCAGTCGGACGTATGGGGAGACAACTAATAGGCCAAATTTTAAAATTTAAAAGCCTGCTTGGAACGAGTTTTCAAAAAGAGGGGTGGAATTAATTTTTCAAAACTTAAACCAATCATCAAACTTGAATGTAGGGGTAGAACTATGATTTCAAAATCCTTCCAAACACAGCCTTAATTTTTTAATAGTGTAATTATTGTACTTTAAAAGCATTAATTTTTAAAAATTACTCTTTGATAGTAATTTCTTTGAGAGTATTAATTGTTATAATTGTACTTTTTATGTTAATGAATTTAAAAAAATGTCAAAATAATAAACTTATATTATTTTAGTCATTGATTTTTTAAAAAAGTTAGGACAATGAAAAATAGAATAAGAGATTAATATTTTGGGACGGCGGGAGTAAAAAATATAGTTTGGCATGAGATTTTTTGACTATTTTAGCTACATAAAGACAAAATAGGTTAATAAATCAATAAGATAAAATATCAAATCTAAACTATGAGCATTTCATTTTTTCTCTCACAAAAGTAAAAAAATCAAAAATCTCATACTAAACAAGGCTTTTTAACCAAAATTAAAATAGCTAAAAGTTAAAAAGTCAACATAAATCTTAAACAAAGACTATATATGTCTCGCATTGTTGAACAAAAATAACATATCAAACAATTTTTGTTGAATAATATACATTAATTGGTATATTTATTAATATATTAATAGATAATGTGGCATAATTTTAGAAGTTATAAGTCATTGTAATTCGTATAATGGATGTGGTCATAATTTTGAAATGACAATATTATAACATATATTGATATACTAATTGATATATCAATTAGTGCGTGTAGCACCACTGAATTTTGTTACATAGTTTAAAAAAAAAAAATTGTTACAAGTTTTAAGAAGAAAAAAATAAAAATAAAATAAAAAAAGAATGGAATAATCCTCTCACAAGTATAAGAAACTATCATTACCCCCCAAACTAATTTTCTTAGCCTTCATTTGGCATCTCAATCTTGAGCTAAAATAATCACAAAATGATAAAATAGACTAAAAAATTAATAAGATAAAATGTTACATTCAAATCATAATTATGTTTTTTTTTTCTCTCACAAAAGTAAAAAACGTTAAAAAACTCATTCCAAATGAGGTTTTTAATCCAAACTAAAATAGTAAAAAACTCAAATACCAAAAAATCAACCCATATCCCAAGCGAACCCTTGTACAACTTGCCGTGCACCCAAAAAAAGGAAAAGAAAAAAAAAGCACCTTCTCTAAATTGATTACCAAAGGCATCCTGTTTTTTATTTATGAGAAATACAAACTATTTAGTGGACGGTGATTAGCATCGATATATATATACATATATATATTAACAATCGCGATTGGTAGCTCGAGATTTTTGGCTCGAAATTGGCTCGAAAAAGTGAGAGAGAAGGAGGAGGAGGGAGAGGCTGGAGGAGGGGCGGAGGAGGAGGAGGGACTGGAGGGGGCCAGCATATCGGGGTGGAGGCGGAGGCGGGGGGCGAAGGCGGAGGAGGGGCGAGGCAGAGGCTGCGACGACGATCGGCAGAGGCGACGGCGGAGGGCTGCGACGGCGGGCGGAGGGTTGCGACGGACGACCTGCCTCCTCTCTCTCTCTCTCTTTCTCTCTCTCTCTCCCTCTCCTCTCCCTCTGTTTCAGACCAGCATGACGAAGAAGAAGAAGAAAAAAAAAAAAAAGACAACCCAAAACGATGTCGTTTTGGGCTGTCGAGCCAAAATCAAGCCACAATTTCGAACTACCAGTCATTTTTCATATATTAAATATATCAAAAATGTTTGGGAGTACTAAAAATTGAGTATTAAGGAAGCTCTCCTGAGGTGCCCCCCATTTGATGTGATGGTTGAGTCTCCTTTTTTTTTTTTTGGTTAAATTTTCAGCTCATTAGAATTGGTTAGTATTCTGTTTTTTAGAATTTTGAATCAGCTCTATGTAAATTTATAAATATGTTAAATATCTAATAGATAACTTTTTCTAATATATAAATATGTTAAATTTCTAATATATGTTAACTTTTTTTAATATATATATATATGTCTAATAGATGATCGTTAGTAGGGTTTTTTTATTTATTAATAAAATAAAAAATTTCAATTTATAATCAATAATTACGAAAGGATCAAAACACCATATATTTTTTCTATTAAATCCAAAATATTTTAGTACTGTTTTTAAAATTATAGAGTGGTGACTGATTTTGGATTTTTTTTTTTTTGAATTGAAATAAATATATTAATAGAAAAAGTAAAGTCTCCTAACGAGTATTCTAAAAATATTGATTAACAATAATTAAAAATAATTGTATATTTTTCATAACATGGACTTTTATAGATAAAATATAATTTTCAAAAATTTTCCTTTTAAACTTGTTAATAAATGAGTTTTAATATTAATTATAAAAAAATATACCCATTACAACAACATAAACCTATTAGAATTACCTTTCACCAATCACAAATATATATACTTCATATTATTCTTCAAATACCAACATTAATGTAGTGAATTCTACTATCAAAGTCAATTACAATAGTAAAAAACACCGCATGGCATATACCCTACTGCATACAAAAATTACTCCATTTATTGATATTCTCATTATTTTCAACTGAAATGGAGCATTTGGTGAGTATTTAGGATCCGTTTGGGAAGATGGTTTGTGGCTAAAATAGTCACAAAATACAAAATATATTATTTTAGCTACAACAAACAAAACATTACATCCAATTCATAATTATTACACTCTTTTCTCACAAAAAAGTCAAAAAAATCAAAAAGTCAAAAAGCCCTTCCCAAACTAAGCTTTTTAGCCCAGGTTAAAATAGCCAAAAAGTCAACCCACTTCGCAAACCAATGGTTTGGGATTTTTTTTATTTTTATTTTTAAAAAAATATACAAAAAAATGGAGAGAGAAGTATGACAATTTGTATGACTTATTTTTATTTTTTTGGCCCTTTTAGGCTCTCCCCAAACTTGCATCTATAATGGAATTCGAAAAAGGGCAATATTATAAGAATAATAATAACAAGAAGGGATAGACTCTTCTCCATAAATTCATCTATCCATACATCTCTATACCCCTCTTGTAGACCACAATTTGGATCTGCACTAATAATTCAAACCATCTATCTCGTAAGTTTTGTAATAAAAATTATCTATGTAAAAAATAAGTTTCATCGGAAAATTATAAATACATAAACTAAAAATATTATATTTTATAAAATGGATGGTTTAAGTTTATAATGACATTTGTCATTCATTTTATAAAATAAAATGTAAATTTTTCCTAAGTTTATAATTTTTAGATAAAGTTTTTTTTTTTGCATCTTTATTACAAAGTTTGCTAGATAGATGGTTCAGATTATCGATGCAGATCCAAATTGAGGCTTACAAGAAGAATATGGAAAGGTATGAAAAGAGATTATCTCTAAAAAGAAATGTACACATAGCTATGTTTGGGAACTAACTTTTTTAGCCAAAAAGCCAAAAAGTTACTTTTTTAGCCAAAAAGCCAACAACCCATACCAAAAAGTCAAAGATTTTCTTTTCTCTCTACTTTTTGCACATCTTTTCGTAAAAAGCCAAAAAGTCATCCCAAACATACTAAATTAGCCTGCGTTTGGAAAGTGGGCTGGCTCTTTGGCTTTTTGACTTTTTTGGCTATATGAGCCTGGGCTCAAAAGCTTGGTTTGGGAAGGGCTCTTGGCTTTTTGACTTTTTTGGCTTTTTTTGTGATAGAAGAGTGTAATGATTATGGGGTTGGATGTGATATTTTATCTGTTGTGGCTCATGAGCCTGTTTTGTCTTTTGTGGCTCATGAGCCACTTGAGCCCTTCCCAAACGGACCCTAACTTTTTTTTTGGCTATTTTAGCCAAATAGCCAAAAAGTTACTAAATTAGCCTGTTCCCAAACGGGGCCATAGTATGTGTTATTCAAGCAGTAAGTGCAATCAAACCCATATTCCCAGTTTTGAGTCTCATTCTCCTACTAGTATAATTTTTACATGAAAAAAGACTAAGACCCCCTTCTCCCCCCCCCCCATTTTCTCTCATTGGTTAGATTTTCTTTTTTTTCCTTCTCCTCTAATCACCACTCACCACGTGTGTGCGTGGGTGGTGATTGGAGGGGGTCTCTATCAAGGCTCTTTTTACATATATATCAACTATAGAGGCATTCTGAAAAATCCAAAATATGATACATCAAACACCATTAGAGCCTTTTTTTTTAAAACAAAAATGAGGTACAAATGTAACTCAAAATGTTTGCATTTGTAATTGTGAATATTTTATTTCATTTTTGTGTATTGTGCACAGGAAAGGAATGTTTTACTAATTTTTTTTCAATTTATTTTCACAAAATATGACATTATGACATAAATATAAATTGTTCATATATAATTTATAAATATTTATCTCACACTTATACATGGGGTGTTTTCTGGTTGCAGGTGGGGAAGGCTCAGGTGTAAATAACAAAAACACATAATTCCTAAAAACAATTTATTAATAATTCTATATATATATTTTAATTCCTATGTTTAGCTTAGGGGTGGTTTGGCATTTCCTATATAATCCATCTTTTTATTTTTTTATCTTTTTTTCATCACATCACCTCTCTACTTTTCTGCACATCTTTTAGTAAAAAGACAAAAAGTACATTTATTTAGATCATCCCAAACAACCCCTTACTCTTTTATTCTCTATACTTATTATTTTCTTATTAAAAAATGTTTTAAAACTTCAGGGATTGTTTGGTTTTCATTTTGGACTAAAAAATCATAAAAGGACAAAAACAAGTTAAAAAATAACAGAAAGGTAAAATAAGCAAAAAGACAAAAAAAAAAAAATACACCATTCCAAAGTCAAAAAGTCAAAAAAGCAAAACAAGAATATCAAACAATTAAAAAAATCTCAGACTAAAAAAATTAAAAAAATCAAAAAATTAATTAAAAAAATTATTGCCAAACGAACACTTAATTGATAAACTCTGATAACTCTAATAGAGAATGAGTTCTATTATAATGTGATATTTTAATTTAAAATTTTTTTTTAACTGTCAACTAAATAAAACTTTATTTAAAACTCTTTTCTTAGAACTACCAATCACGGTTGTTTCTTGTTTTCGTTGTTAATCTGCAACTTCCATTAGTCAGAGGAGCTGGAAATTTCCAAACAGGACTAGTCAGACAGGAACAGCCACGTTTGGTTACACTGTTGTTATTGTTTGCTTTGCTTTACTTTACTCTCTCTCTCTACCCCCTATTACCCTAGTAACTACCCAGCTTTTGCTCTTGTAGTGGTGGTGGGTATATTAATATCTTATATCTATATTTCAAAATTTATAAAAAGTCAGTTTTTTAAATTTTTTTCAATACATTATTTTTTTATTTTTTAAAAAAATTACAAAAAAATTTTAAAAATCAAGTTTTTATTAACTTTTCAAAACACTGGGCTTGTTTGGTTGATGTTTCTGAAAAAAATTTCAGAAATTTTCTCTACAAACAAATTTCAGAAATTTTCTCTACCAAACAAATTTTCCCAAAAAATTTCCCAAAACACACAAACCAAACAACTTTTCCAAATAAATCTCTCTCACACACACATCAAATCAATCACTATTTTTCAAAACTCTCTCTCAAAACAATTTCCAAAACAAATTTCCCAAAACACCAAACCAAACATGTTTTCGTACTTTTTTTTTCCAAAACATGTTTCTGAAACACAAACCAAACAAGCCCACTGTATCCATTACATCATTTTTATATAATATATAAATATTATTATTATATTGTCACCCCTTTTTTCTTCTTTTCTCCACTCTGCTTCGTTGAACTAGATTTAAGTCTTTGCGTCAAGTCCGGATGCGCGAGAGAGAGAGAGAGAGAGAGAGAGGAGGAGAGGAGAGTTGATTTGTGTCTCTGAACACATCCTTTTCTGATCTGTTATGTTGAAAAAGTTGAAAGAGATCTCTG
>CM069908.1:120348119-120529152 GCA_036172215.1 Camellia granthamiana | reverse complement strand
GTGAATCTTTAATTTTTTTTGTATAACTTGTTGAATTTTTAACTTTTTAATGATTTTTTTGATTTTTAAGCTAAAAATGTGATATTGCCATACGAGGCCTTAGATCATCTATAAATCAAAATGATCCCATAAGTATTAACATTTTTCTAATGCCTTCACACTTGAAGAAAATTTATAATTAGAAAGAAAAATCAGAATTCCACACAAAAATTAATTTTAACTAGCAACCGAAAGCATTGGTGACAAAAGAAGTATAACAATGTCTTACAAAGATTATGAATACAAAATATAGAGGGCACAATTGGTCAAACCTAGTGATATTCCTCCCTTTTTATTTGATAATGATTCAGTAGAATTAAAAACTACACCTTTTATTTTGTTGCTTAATGCTTTCCTTCATGGAGTACTTGAACTTAGAAGTCCCTCAGCTTGAAGACCTGTATGAATATACACAAGTCAATCACACACAAACATATAAGTGAAACATCTCAGTAGTTAGAGGAAAAGAAAACGCAAGTGATTCTCATAATAGCACCAAGCGAAATGGGAAGAGCCTAAACCGTGAAAACATGATTGCGAGTGAGCAATACAGGTCTCGTGTTGTTAGTACTAACTGCTTAATAAGAAGGAAAATATTTAAATGAATGACCAAATATCTTATATGAATGTTGTGAACCACACACCTACGTGAAATATTTAGTTATTTATTTAGTAGAATACCTTAATAATATCGGTCGTACTACATGCACCAATTAATGTACATACTAATATATCAACTAGTATTATGTTATTATTACTGATCTCACCTATTATACAAACTACAAATACTCAAAACTTTTAAAATTATGTCACATTATTAGTTAGTATACTAATTAATACATATAATATTATTCTAATCTATATATTATATAATAAAAAGAAACTTTTTAGTGAGAAACCTTGTGAACCCAACATATTAACTAATCGATTACTATAAATTGGATTCGATTATTAAACTTATTTAAAAACTTCTCTAACGAGTTGAGTTGAAGGAATGACCTGGAGCGCATTTTATTTGGCACTTGCGGTCACAACGAGCCATAAGCCTTGCTGAGAAAAATTAAAATTAAATGAAGTGAGAATGTGATACCAATGTGACAAAAAAAAAAGGGAAATTCAATGCACCCTCCCCCCTGTCGATGTAAATAAAACAAGGAAAAAATTATAATTCAATATAATTTTTAAAAATAATTATAAATCAATGACAAATTTTATAAATATTATTAATTAAAATTATAACCTTCTTAGCTATGTGTAATTTTTTTTTTTTTTTGTCAAAGAATACTGGATTGTAAATTTCCCATAAAACAATATAGTTTGGTACAGCTCATTATATAGCAGATTTAAATAAACTTATTATAATTTATTTTAATTTGACAGTTTACACTACTGTTTGCTACAACTTTATTTACAGCTTTTTAACAAAAATAACTTAAATAAATTAAAAATAATAATTATCTGAGAGCTGGGAGGATAATATTTTTAAGTTTTTATTTTTTAATTACTAATTTTTAACGTATAATAAATTACACCAAACAGATCTCATACAAAACATAGTTGGATTGAGATAAATACATAGGGATGAAAATACATTTGCAAGTTCTGTCTAAGATTTGTCCGATCTATGTGAAGGGGTGTTTTTGTGTGAGTCTTGAGATTAGTTGAGGGAGGTGTACTTGGTCGTAAAAAAAAAAAAAAAAAAAAAAAAAAGGGGGATGAAAATACACTTACAATCCCTTTGGACGCAGCCAGTAGAACAAGCATCATAGCAATCGACCTGAGATTCGACGCCATCCATGAACGACGACGATATTAAGAATACTACTAAACATAATACCATCATCTTCTTCTTCTCCGCCATCATCATCATCTTCTTCTTCTTCCCCTTTTTCTTCTGTATTTTCTCTCTGTGTATTTGTTCGTTGCGCAGAAGTAGATCCACTTTCTTCAATTGGTTTCTTTCTTTCTATAGGCCCATTTTGGTATTGGGAACAGTCCTTTGTTTATGATGAAATTACCGACATGTCACGACATTATCTGTAGTGTTGGATGTATACGTCAGTGTACCAAATACGTCAAGTTTGGCGATTCAAAAATAATTCATCTTTTTATTTTTTTATTTTTTTTCATTATACCGTCTCTTTATTTTTTTATACATCTTTCATAAAAAGACAAAAAGTATACTTATTTAGGTCATCCCAAACAACCCCTTAGTATTATATGATTATTATTGATTTAATCTATTATGTAAATTATAAATATTTAAAATTTTTAAAATTATATCACATTATCTGTTGGCATATTAATTAGTATATTAATTGATACATATAACATTATTTTAAAATTATTAAAAATTATTTCCTTACCGGAATTCTCAAAATAGGTAATTCTATTATCAATAATAGATGTGATTGAGACCCCCTCAATCACTAGTCCCACCACCCCCACACACATGTGGGGGTTGGTAATTGGAGGAGGAGAAAAAAAAAATAAATAAATAAAATAATCTGGCCAATCAATCCAAGAGGGGGTCGTGGGGGTGGGGGGAAAAGGGAGTCCGGATTTGTATCAATAATGCTTGAGACCACTAAAAGTGGTGCTCTAAAAGCACCACTAGTGATGTAGCCGTGAACGGGGCCCACTGCTTGTGTCTTGGGTTTTTTTTTTTTTTTTTTAGCGCTTGCCAACTCATTAGTGGTGTTTTAGAGCATCACTTTTAGTGAGATTTATCATTACCCTTCTATTATACACATCACACACACACACACACACACACACACATATATATAGTTACATCATTTTTTTTTTAATTATAATCAAATTTCTTCTTTAATTATGATATTATTTTAAGATTTTAATTATGACTTTTTATATTTGGTTATTATTATTTTTTAGTTATGATTCAAAAAATATTAAATTATGCTATTTTCTTATGTAGTTATAACATGCATATGATCATAGTCTTTCCCGTTTAACATGGACGATTAGTTTTTGATTTGTTACATATTCATGATATAAGATTCATCATATAAGGTCTAATATTATAAGTCTGAATTTTAGGCCAAGTTTGACATCTTGAAAAAAATTTAAAAAGTCAAAAAGTCACTATCCTATTTAAGTCACATCATCTTATTTAAGTCACATCACCTCTTTAACACATCACTTCAAACCCAACCCAAATCCAACCCATATTTCATAAAAAGTCAAAAAGTGCACTTATTTAGTCTTCCCAAACTTGGCCTAATAGTATTTTTAGAAGGTTTTGTAATGTTTTTAACCGCTTTCATTATCACAAAGAATAATATTATATGTATTATTAATATAATAATTAGTGTATTAATTAATGATGTGACATAATTTTAGAGATCATAAATATTTGTAATTTGTATAATGGGTGGTGTCATCGTTTTGAAATAACAATATCTTAACATATATGGCCCTCATTTGGCATTGGGCTAACATGCTAAAATAGCCACAAAAAGATAAAATAAACTAAAAAGTCAATAAGATAAAATATCACATTCAAATCTTTAATCATTTTATTTTTTGTCTCACAAAAGTAAAAATAATTAAAAAGCCAAAAAATCAACCCACTTTCCAATTGGTACATGTAACATCACCATATCATAAAAAAAAAAGGATTAGTTATAAATGTATTTTTTTTAGAGACTGAAATGCCCTTTTTTAAAATTCTTTCTAACATTATATACTTAGTGCTGAGCAAGGAATCCGTGAAATCCGTAATGCGATCTGATCCAGTCCAGTCCAATCGATAGGTTTGGATTGGTTTTTTGAATCCGTGGTTCGGTTCCGGATTGAAGAATTAAAAATCCGCAGTCCACGAATTAGTTCCGGATTGAACCCCACGGTTCCGGATTGGAACCAATCCGGACCGTATACAAATAGTCTATATTTTTATTATACATCCTCCCTCATAGTATCTTCTCTTATTCCATATAAAACATAAACTCAAACCTAAACCCGCATAATATCTTCTTTTATTTCTTTTGTTGTTAGTTTTAAATTTTAATTTGTAATGGTCTAAATACTTATGGTGAAACCAATTTTCTTATGGTTGTTTAAATTCTAAAACAGTATGTCGCTATTACAGAAAGACATGTTGCTATTGTGGAACTAATATAGCGCTATATTTATGTTTTTATGAAATTAAAGTGTTATATATATATATATATTTTGTTATTTAATTATGTGAATCGTGGTCCTAAATCGATCCAATCCGTATTTAAATGGATTGGTTCGGATTGGTTCCATGATTTAAACGGATTGGATTGGTTCCAATTTTTCAAGAACCGTAAATAACAGATTGGTCCTGATTTTACCCAAATCTGGTCCAATCCGGACCATGCTCACCCCTTTATATACTTAGTTTTTGTTTTTGTTTTTTTTTTAAAAAATGCTTTATTTTTAAATAACATTTCATGATTTAAAAATAAATAAATTAAATGCTCTTTATTTCTCTAACAAATATAAAAAATTATATGCCCTTATTTTTATAATTTTTAAATTCATTTTCATTACACTATATAAATTATATCTCCTTTATTTTTTTAATTTTTAGATTTATTTTCCTTACACCATAAAATTTAATTATGATTGAAAAAGAAGGGCATTTACAAATAAAAAAATAAGTCACAAAATGTCATTTAAATAAAGGCATTTGTTTTTATGATTAAAAAAAAAAAAAACTCCATTATGAAAGCTATTATAATTTTTTTTTTTTTACAGATTTAATGAAAAGTATATAATGTTTTTCGAGAACATGAGAAACATTATATTAATAAACAATAATATTACATAAGTAAGACCCCAAAGGGCCATCCCAACAAACTAATAAAACAAAAAACAAAAAAATAAAATAAAATAAAATAAATCTGCCAAAAAAACAGTTACGAATCAGGGAAAATCACCGATCTTCTCAAAGATGTGGTCTGAAAAGCAAGATCTGTTTGAAAGCCCGTCGTCCCTGTCAACATCGTCCCCGTCGTTGCTGTCTAACTTCGCCACTATTGCCGTCGGATATCAAACATTGCTAGAAGTTATAATTGAGAAGGAAGTAGGGGTGCAACTTGGGCGGGTTCAGTCGGGTTAAGAGGTTGTCCAAGCCCAGCCGTAATTGTACTGAGATCTGCTTAGGCCCGCCCAAGCCCGAATTGTAACCCAAGGTTTCTTGCCCAAGTCCGACCCGAGTTAAACCTGAATTGACCGAGTTGCCCGAATTACCCGAATTGTAATTTATTATTATTATTTTTTTTTGTAGCTACATTATTAAATTATTAAAATTTGACTCTATTTACATTTTTTTTTTATATATAGATAATCATTAATACTATCAAAACAAATAATTTATATAATATAAGAGAGATGCGGCTATAATAATTTTTACAATTTATGAATAAAAATAAAAAAAGTCAGATTTTATGTTATTTGTATATATATAATATATATTAAATATGATTTAATAATTTGAATTACTTTAATATCATGTAATGGCTAATAATTTATATATATATATTTAATATTTTTATATATCTATATATGTATAATTCGGGCTTCAAGTTGCTCGGGTTGTTTGATATCTTTGCCCAAGTCTGCCAAAATTTAATTCGGGTTTCTAAATTTTTTGCTCATGCCTGTATCGAATTTGAAAATATATTGTCCAAGCCCTAAAGAAATTCGGGCTGGGTTCGGGTTACTCGGGTTGAGCCCGCCCAAGTTGCACCCCTAAAAGATAATACATCCACAATGATATGAGAGAATGCTTGAGAGAGGAATAAGCCAATATGGGTGTCGAAAATCTAAAAATCTATATCGAAATCGAAAGAAAAACTCTCAAAACTCTTATTTCATATATAAAAAGGTCAGATCTCCACTCAAAAACTGTAGATCTATATTCTAAGAATGCAAATCTACACTTTAAAAGTGTAAAATGGATAGTTAGAATGTCGCCGGAGTATCGCCAGAAATCATATAAAGAGAGAGGCTCTGCTCTCTCCCTCTCTTGCCTTCTTTACTGTTAAATATATACTGTTAAAATAGGAGGAATTTGAGTAAATAACATTTTAGTCTTTAACAAAATATATTTATAATTAGTTAATGGATGAGATTAAAAGAATTTGACACATCCTTAACAAAGTGTCTTTAGATAGGGGTGTAAATTTAGCCCGGCCTGACCCATGTCAGGCTTCGCGGGTTCCTGCCAGAAAATTAGGCCCAGTGGGTATTCGGGCCTTGAGTGGGCTTTAAGCGGGCCGATGAGCCGGCTCAAAGGTCAGGCTTCAAAATGATGGCCCAAGTCTACTAGGCCCAAGGTCTCGGGTTGGACTCGGGCCTGGGCCCAAATAACAGGGCCCAACCTAGGTCGCGGGCGGATTTCGAGTCGCCTATGGGCCGCGGACCATTTTTACATTCAACACTTGATAACAAATTTTATAATAAATTAAAATAAATAAATAAACACTATTAAGGCGTCGTTTGAGAATAGACTATTTTAATAATTTTTTGACTTTTTACAAAAATAAATATGTAAAAAAATAAAATAAATAATGTGATAATTTATAATAATTTATATTTTTTTTGGGGTTAAAATAATTCTCTAAACAAGGTCTAAAGGATACCAATATCACCGCCATTCACGTGCAATAGCTGTCCATAACTTATCCATACGTACGCCCGCCGAATTTGATTTTTGGAAGCATGGCATTTGGGGCTGGTGGTGGTGGGCCTTTGACTCCATATTTGACCCACACCATACCATTAATGCACTTTTGACTTTGGTTTGGGAAAGTTGAAGGAAATAGATGAAAGGAAATAATTTATTTTTAAAAGGATAAATTACACCGAACTCCCTGTAATTTACGGTTTATGATGATTGCAGATATATTTCCTGAGGTTTTTGAAATAACAATTACCTCCCCTTTGCTTTGCAATACTATTTCAGTTATCTCCCCTCTCCTACTTTTCTATCAACAGAAGAATTGGAATTGATGATTGAATTTTAAAATTCCCAATTTACCCTTCATCCATTCTAATAAATAGATACCAACTCTACAATTTTAAAAGTTCTCTCAACTACATTCCAAAATTAATGATGTTAATATTTTTTAAGAAAACCAAACTACACTACTTCTTCTTCTTTTTCTTCTTCTTTTTATTATTATTTTGTTTTATAACCACAACAAAAATTCATTGTGTATTTTACAAACACAATTTTTTCTTTAAAAAAAAAGAAGAAAAGTAACAGGTTTATTTTCTTCATAAAACTGTTTTTCAGAATTTAATACATGAATGACATAGTAAACCAGCTAAAGGAATCCTTTGCAAGATTTGATTCTATAATTATTTTAGAGTTCATTAATTCATTTGTACATTAAAATGTTAGTTTAATCATTTAACAAATCAACTAAGGCCAAAATGGAAAAACCAACTAAAAAACTAACACCATATTAACATAGGAAAACTAACACCATCTTAACATAGGACAACTTAGAGGAGTTAATTATCATTTAAAAAATCTGAGGGGAGGTATCAGTAATTGTCATAAATTTTAGGGGAGATTTGTGTAATTTTCCCTTTTTAAAATTATAGTTATGGTTAGGAGGAGGGTGTGTGGTGTGATTCTTTGCAGTTTTGAGAATAAAATTATGAATCAAACAGTGAATGACAAATTGATAAATAACTAAATTACTAATTGGTAGTTTTAATTTATTAGTTGATTGAAAAATAATCTTACACAATTATTAAGTATTTGCATAATATTTTTTTATATATATAACACTTATTTGTAATAAATTTTATATCTTAAATATTTTTCATACTGATTTTTACTTTGATATTTTATTAAAAATAAAAAAATATATTAATTATATTAAAATGGAACAGTTTCAAAAATGACATATAAGACAAAATATATTAAATATATTAAAATGGAATAGTTTCAAAAAATATTTTTCAAACGGCTTAGCCTCTATTTGGAAAGCAAGATTTGGGCTAAAATAGCGTATGACTATTTTAGCCCAATAAGACAAAACATTATATTCAACCCATAATCATTACATTCTTTCTCTCACAAAAAAAGTCAAAAAAGCCAAAAGCCCTTCTCAAACCAGGCTTTTTAGCCCTAGGCTAAAATAGTCAAAAAAGCTAAAAAGCCAACCCACTTCCAAACGGAGGCTAAATTGATGCAATTGAAATATTGGAGTTTAATTTGAAAAACACGCGAAACTTTAAGGTAGCGTTTGGTAGAGTTTTGTAAATGTGATTTGAGAGTATGAGTTGTATTTTGAGTTTGTGTGTTGTGGAATTATGATTTGAGTATAGAAAATTTGTTTGGTAAAGAGTTTTGAAAATAGTTTTGGAAAAGAGGTTTGATTTGAGTGGAGAATTGTTGATGTGACATTTGATATGTGATACAAAAATTTACAACTCATAACTAAACATACAACTCAAAATTATTTTAAATAAAGCACAAAAAAAATTTAAAAAATTTCAGAAAATATTTTTCCCGATTAGGTAAATCAATTGCAAAAAAAAAAAAAAAAAAAAAAAAAAAAAAAAAATGTAAGCGCATCCGACATTCGGTTGGACATCCGGATCTACCGGGTGGTCATCCGGTAGACAGAAAATACAGAGAACTCTGCAGACAACTCTGCAAAGAGTGTAGAAAACTGATTTGAAACCGGAACCAAATATCATGCTTCAACGCGTGTGTTGAAAACTAATTCTAGAGCATAACCAAACAGAGCCTAAGTTTTTTTTTTTTGTAATTTATCCTAAAATAAGAAATAAAAGTAGCTATTTTCCACGTAAATAGAAGTTGCTTTCGAGTATATGATTACAAGTATACTTAAATTCCCCAGTAATTTGTTAAAAAAAAAAAAAAAAAAATCCCCAGTAATAATCCGTCTATAGACGTGAGGAATGAAAAAGTCTAGAAATTATATACAAATTAATAAAGATCTTCATAGATTTCAATATCATATTGGTCACATCGCTCACATCCCACTTACATCAACTCTTTAACCAATCAAGATCAATGACAGACGGTTGAGGTGAATCCATGCCGGAATTGAGTCACTACTATACTAAAGGCACGGTAATGATTATTATACTTTAATTTGAGGTGTATTATGAATTTATATTTATGATCTGAACCGTTCATTTTGTAGGGTTTGTTGAGTATTTAATACCTATCAAAAATCATATTAATCAGATATCAATAACTATATGATCAATGATCAATAATCAAAAAAATAAACAATAAGTTTTTCTTTTGAGAAATAACATAAAAAATATGCAATTCGATCATATAGTTCATTATATCCGATTAATATGATTTTTAGTAGGCATGAAGTACTCAACAAACCCTACGAAATAGGTGGTTCAAATTATAAAAATAAACCCATAATGTACTTCAAATTAAGACACAACAATCATTACTGTGCCTTTAGCACAGACCAGTTACCTTTTAAGGAAAAAACAAAGAGAATTCGTAAATCTAATCTGAAGTGAATTTCGTAACTATAAAACTATAAATCCATTCCTAATGATTGTAAAGAATATGTACTTGGAAACAACAAATCCCATCAAATGCCACATTTCTAACAAGACAACATCAAATTTCAAAAGAAATAAGAGAAATAACCCATGATAAGAATGGTGAGACAACTGAAAAGCAAGACCAAAATGGCCAGTCTTAGGGCTAAAATTATTCCATAGCATTTGGATTCAGCACCAACAGATAAAAAAAACAAGGACAATAAAAATAGACACAAATAAATTAAGAGTGACCCATTATGTTATCTATTACATTTCTTACGGGAAACATATATTTTGGTAAGATCTAGAATAATTTCCCTAATTCTAAAAAAAAATGCAATGCAATGGAAGAAAAAATCTCATCATATGAAAAATTTTCTCACCAAACTTTCCAAGAACCCCCTCATTTCCAAGGGACACAACTTTCTTAATTTCATGAACTCTCACTAGATAATGCACGAG
The DNA here is from genome assembly GCA_036172215.1 of Camellia granthamiana. Lineage (NCBI taxonomy): Eukaryota > Viridiplantae > Streptophyta > Magnoliopsida > Ericales > Theaceae > Camellia > Camellia granthamiana. Next base: position 120,519,096 of record CM069908.1, on the reverse strand, counting down.
TGAACCTCTAAATATATTCAAAGCCTGAAAATTGTCAATCTAGTGCAAGTGTAATATTATGCCAATAAATTGGTTATGGTTCTTCCTATAGGAGCACAATAATAGATTACATTCTTCCACTAATGTAAACAATTAAGGATGTGTAATTCTCTCTGTGGTATGAACATGTTAAAAATTACAAAAGCAATGTAGCTCCTTGAAAGCTCTCCAATATAATATCTTATACCCATAACAAAAAGCAGACAAGTGAGCACATGTAATATTGTCAAATTTGCAGGTCAATAGTTCTCTTATTTCCATGCAACAAAATTTCTCAGTGCTCTACCAAAAAAAAGAAAAATGGAAAAAAGAAAAAAAAGAGGAAGCAAACTTTGAAGCATGCACCTTCAAGTACAGTAAATGACTAAGACGGTAGATTCTAATGAAAAACAAATATCTAACAATATTGGTGAATAATCTTAAACAAAAATTTCTCTAAGAAGCAAATAATTGCCTTATAAGAACCAAATGGTGGCACAATAAGCAGTGGTGGAGCCAAAAAATTGAGTTAGAGGGGGCACTATTAATTATATTTTTTTATTTAAAAGAAAATCATGATGAACATTAAGATAATAATAATTTTATGAGCTAAATTTAAGCATAAAAAATTACATATTCATTATTAATAGGAACAAATTAAAATTCTATAATAGTGTAGAATAGCTCGGTGCGGGATGGTGATATAAGTTTGTAATTTTAGCACAAAAAATATGGATCAAAATTCTTAATTTTAGAAAATAAAAACACATCGTTTATAGCACAAATTATTACAAAATCTATTTAATTTTTATTTGATAGAAAAATATTAAAGAGATGACATTACTTATAAATGATGTGTTTTGAATGAAAATTATTAAATAGTCTTAGAATACCATATAGCATTGCCTACGTGATGCTCAAAGCATGAGAAATCACAAATTACACTAAGCAGTCTATCAACTGTTTGAAAATAATGAGTTCATTATATCCAATCTATAAAATTTTTCGCTATACTATTGGTTTAAACTATTATATAAATCATATCACACAGTACTCTTAAAGTATCAAATAATTACTTGTTATGAACAATACAATAAATCATTAACTAAAAAACATATTAAGAAAAAAAAATACATTTTACATATGACAAAAGACAAAAAAAAAAAAAAAAAAAAAAAATCAAAACTGAGGGGGGGCACGTGACCTCCCTCGTTCGTCTTTGCCTCCGCCAATGACAACAAGCATATTCCAAGAAAGCTAACTTGGCCGTCGGAGGGATTTTCCGGCAAACCATCTGCTGGGTAGCTCACGCTTGTTTTGTTCACAGTTAGTTGGAGTCTGTTCAAGAGCAAGACTCTGTTCAAGAGCAAGACGAGCTTGGTAGTAAGGCATACAGAATATGATGAATATTTCTCCCCCATACACTATAATTATTTTAGTGTTCATTAATTCATTTGTACATTAAAATGTAAGTTTAATCATTTAACAAATCAACTAAGGCCAAAATTGAAAAACCAACTAAAAAACTAACACCATCTTAACACAGGACAACTTAGAGGAGGTAATTATCATTTTAAAAATCTAAGGGGAGGTATCTGCAATTGTCACAAACCATAGGGGAGATTTGTGTAATTTTTCCTTTTTAAAATTATAGTTATGGTTAGGAGTGTGTTTGGTGTGATTTTGTGTAGTTTTGAGAATAAAATTATGAATCAAACAGTGAATAACAAATTGACAAATAACTAAATTATTAATTGGGCGGTTTCAACTTGTTAGTTAATTGAAAAATAATCTTACACAATTATTAAGTATTTGCATAATTTTTTATATATATATAACACTCATTTGTAATAAATTTTACATTTTATATATTTTTCACACTAATTTTTACTTTGATATTTTATTAAAAATAAAAAAATAATAATTATATCAATACGGAATGATTTCAAAAATGAAATATAAATCAATACATATTGGACAATTTTAACGAATGGGGAAATTTTTTTACAGAACCCTATTTATGGTTCTTTTGTTAACACATTAACAGACCACTATTTTCAAAATCAGATCTCAGCTTGACCGCTCCTTGTCTTTGTCTCACTTGACGCCTTTCCCTCATCCTAAAGTAGTTTCGAAATCTCTCATTTTTATTTAAATCTATTAATTTCTGAAAAAATCTTACCATTTAGGTTGTATTTGATTGAAAAATTTAATAAGAAAAATAGAAAAAAAAAAAAGGCAAATAGAAAAAGGGTAATGGGCACCTGTTAATATTAAGAAAGTAAGAAAAAGTACATTAAAAAAGTGTAAAAAAATTATAAAGTATCACTATAACAAAAATATATTTTAGTGACACCATATTAGTGGCATGTTCTTAAAAAATGTCACAAAAAGAATATTTGGTGGCATTTTTTAGAAAAATGTCATAGAGCCACAAACATACAAGGCTCTAGTGGCATTTCAATTAAAAAAAGTGTCACTTCATTACAACAAAAATGTCACTACAACAAATTTACACTTTAGTGACACTACACTAGTGGCATGTTTTTAGAAAATACCACAAAAATAAAAATTGACATTAAATGTTTTAGAAAAATACCACAGAACCACAAACATATAAGGCTCTAGTGGCATTTCAATAAAGAAATGTCACATCAATTTTATGATATTTTATAAAATAATGACACAAAATTATGTTCGTGACATTTACTAACAAATGCCACTAAACTTTAGTAGCAATGGCATTTTTTAAAAAATGTCAGGACACTAGGTAAGTACAAATTACTTTTTATGGCACTTAGGTGAAAAGTGTCATAAACAAATATTTTATAGCATTTTGAGAAATGCCACTAAGCCAAAAACTTTCTAAGCTTATAATGGCATTTTTGAAAAAATAAAAAATGCCAATATATTTTCTAAATTTTTAAAATGTAGTAAATGATTAAAAATAAATAAATTAAACTCAATATACACTACAGGAAAAAGCACATTCGGCGACTAAATTTCCTGACCAAAAAAAATTTGATCGCTGAAAGTATAGCTTTCAGCGACCAAAGCAGCATCAGTAGCAAAAAGTCTACAATTGGCGACTAAAACTAAGTTTGGTCGCTGATTATATGGGTTTTAGTGACTAAAAAATTTTTAGTAGCCCAAAATAAATTTTTTGGCAATTAAAAAAATTTAGTAGCCAAAAATCTACAATTGGCGACTAAAAATAAGTTTGGTCGCTGATTATATGGGTTTTATTGACTAAAAAAATTTTAATAGCCAAAAGTAAAACTTTTTGGTGACCAAAAAAATTTTAGTAGCCAAAAGTCTACAATTGGCGACTAAAAAATAAGTTTAGTCGCCAAAAGTGGTCATTTTTAGCGCAGGAGAACTAAAATCCTAAGGCGGGAATTAAATTTTTTGGCGACCAAAATTTTGGTAGCTGAAAGTGCATCTTTGGTGATCAAATCCGATTTTGATCGGCAAAAGTTAAGTTTTTTAGCAACTAAAAAACAATTAGTAGCCAAAAGTATAGAATTGGCAACTAAAAAATATTTTTAGTCGCCAAAAGTGGTCTTTTTTTATTTTGCTAGTAAATAGTTTATTTTACATAAATTATATTCAATAAAATAATTATGTTTATACATATACTTTTATATTAATATGGATGTATGTACTATATAAATAATATATGTTGCATATATAATCATGTGGTGCTGTAGAGGTGTAGTGGGAAGAGTGTGGTGTATAAGGTTTATGGTGCGGGAGGTTGGCAGTTCGAGTCTCCGCAAGAGCAGATCAAATTGTTCTACAACGAATTATCGTCACGAATGGCACTTGATAGCGTCACGAATAGTGCCTACCATGACATTAAAGTGTCACTGAAAGGTTTTAGTCTTGATGATGTGTAATGACACTTACAAGTGTCACTAACTCTTCTTTTAATGGGGCTTGATAGTGCCACAAATAATATCTACCATGACATCAAAATGTCATTGAAAGTTTTTAGCCATGATGGTGTAATGACACTTGCAAGTATCTACCGTGACACGGATACAAATGGCACTTGTTCAAAATGCCACAAGACTAAAAAATGTCATTAAACCAATAGTTTTGTGGCACTTTTAAATGTCACTAAATTAAGAAAATGTTGGAGTGTGTATTGAATTCATAGAAAGTATATTGAATTTATTAATACATGTATCAGGATTGATATTTCTTTTGTCTTTTTCTTTTGTCTTAAGGGCGCTTGTTAACAAGACCAATAGAAATAAGAGGAGAAAAAATTAATAGAATTTGAATTCTAAATTATGCTTGATTAAGTTGGGAAATGATAAAAAGAAAAAAAACATAATAAAATAAAATATAAAAGCAGCTATTTTCCATGTAAATAGAATACTTAAATTCCCCAGTAGTTTGTTCAAAATAACACTACAACAAAAACATACTTTAGTGGCACTTCACTAGTGGCATATTTTTAGAAAATGCCACAAAAAATGATATTTAGTGGCACGTTTTTGAAAAATGCCACAAAACGACAAACACAAAAGGCTCTAGTGACATTTCAATGAACAAGTGTCACAAAATTACAACAAAAACATACTTTAGTGGCACTACACTAGTAGCATATTTTTAGAAAATGCCACAAAAATGATATTTAGTGGCACGTTTTTGAAAAATGCCACAAAACGACAAACATAAAAGGCTCTAGTGACATTTCAATGAACAAGTGTCACAAAACTACAACAAAAATACACTTTAGTGACACTATACTAGTGGCATGTTTTTAGAAAATACCACAAAAATAATATTTGGTGACACATTTAGATAAATGCCACAAAGCCACAAACATATAAGGCTCTAGTGACATTTCAATAAAGAAATGTCACATCAATTTTATGGCATTTTATAAAATAATGACACAAAAAATTATGTTTGTGACATTTACCAACAGATGCCACTAAACTTTAGTAGCAATGGCATTTTTTAAAACATGTCAGGACACTAGGTAGGTGCAAATTACTTTTTATGGTACTTAGGTGAAAAGTTTCATAAACAAATATTTTATAGCATTTTGAGAAATGCCACTAAGTCAAAAACTTTCCAAGCTTATAATGGCATTTTTGAAAAAACAAAAAATGCCAATATATTTTTAAAATTTTTAGAATGCAGTAAATGATTAAAAATAAATAAATTAAACTCAATATACACTATAGGAAAAAGCATATTCGGCGACTAAATTTCCTGACCAAAAAAAATTTGGTCGCTGAAAGTATAGCTTTCAGCAACCAAAACAGCATTAGTAGCCAAAAGTAAAACTTTTTGGCGACTAAACAATTTTAGTAGCCAAAGGTCTACAATTGGCGACCAAAACTAAGTTTGGTCGCTGATTATATGGGTTTTAGTGACAAAAAAAATTTTAGTAGCCCAAAGTAAAGCTTTTTGGCGACTAAAAAAATTCAGTAGCCAAAAGTCTACAATTGGCGACTAAAAATAAGTTTGGTCACTGATTATATGAGTTTTACCGACTAAAAAAATTTTAGTAGTCAAAAGTAAAACTTTTTGGTGACTAAAAAAATTTTAGTAGCCAAAAGTCTACAATTGGCGACTAAAAAATAAGTTTAGTCGCCAAAAGTGGTTATTTTTAGCGCGGGAGAACTAAAATCCTAAGGCGGGAATTAAATTTTTTGGCGACCAAAATTTTGGTAGCTGAAAGTGCATCTTCGGTGACCAAATCCGATTTTGGTCGGCAAAAGTTAAGTTTTTTAGCAACTAAAAAATAATTAGTAGCCAAAAGTATAAAATTGGCGAGTAAAAAATATTTTTAGTCGCCAAAAGTAGTCTTTTTCTATTTTACTAGTAAATAGTTTATTTTACATAAATTATGTTCAATAAAATAATTATATTTATACATATACTTTTATATTAATATAGATGTATGTACTATATAAATAATATATGTTGCATATATAATCATATGGTGCTATAGAGGTGTAGTGGGAAGAGTGTAGTGTATAAGGTTTATGGTGCGGGAGGTTGGCGGTTCGAGTCTCTGCAAGAGCGGATCAAATTGTTCTACAACGAATTATTGTCACGAATGGTACTTGATAACGTCACGAATAGTGCCTACCATGACATTAAAGTGTCACTGAAAGGTTTTAGTCTTGATGGTGTAATGACACTTATAAGTGTCACTAACTCTTTTTTTAATGGCGCTTGATAGTGCCACAAATAATATCTACCATGACATTAAAATGTCATTGAAAGTTTTTAGCCATGATGGTGCAGTGGCACTTGCAAGTATCTAATGTGGCACTCGTATCTACCGTGGCACCGATAGAAGTGGCACTTATTCAAAATGCCACAAGACCAAAAAATGCCATTAGAAGAATAGTTTTGTAGCACTTTTAAATGTCACTAAACTAAGAAAATGTTGTAGCGTAAAAAATCCCAGTAATAATCTGTCTATAGACTTGAGGAATGAAAAAGTCTTGAAATTATATACAAATTAGAGCCAATTTGAGAAGTTGATAAAAAAAAATCAATTTTTTAGTTTTTTACCAAATTTTTCCAAAAAGTCACAAAAAAGCTACCAAAAAAGCAAGTTTTTTTGTCAAAAAAGTTATTAAAAAAGGTAAAAAATTTAAAAAATTAATTTTTTACCAACTTTTCAAAATACCTCTTAATTAATAAAGATCTAGATTTCAATATCATATTGGTCACCCTTGCATCTCTCGTGTCTCACTTACATCAACTCTTTAACTGTATTAATCAAGTTCAATTACAGATGGTTGAGTTGAAAAATGCCCATTGCTCCTCAAATTCAGTGATTACTTGCCAAAAACCAATCACCTTTTGTACTATGTTTGATTAGAGAATTTGAGAATAAATTTAAAAAGAAAAATGAAAAAAGTAAGTAAAATATGAATAAAATATACTTATATTTTTTCTAATTTCACACATTTTTTTTCTTTCCATTTTCAAATTCTTCTCCAAATCTCCTAACCAAACACAGTCTTAAGAAAAAAACGAAGAGAATTCCTAAATCTAAAACAACACATCAAGATAATCATCGATACTGTAAATATGGAAAAATGCCATTGAAAGTGAACCTTTGAGAATATTTTATCAAGATTTTGCAAAGGCTAGTTGTATCCTCTAATGTTGTGTTTGGTTGAGGAATTTGGGAAGAGATTTGAAAAAGAAAAGAGAAAAGGTGTGTGAAACTAGGTAAAATGTAAGTATATTTTATTCATATTTTACCTAACTTTTCCCTTTTCCTTTCCATTTCCAAATCCCTCATCAAATCTCTCAATCAAATACAGCGTAAAAAATATATATATGATACTCTTGTCGTTTTTCCAAATACTCCCTACACTTCTTGTACATAAAAAATAAAAGGTATGAATAAAATTACAGTAACTAAATTTATTGAGGATGAATAGTACTTTTTTGAATAGGTGATTTAAGATGCAAACCAATCTAAAGCACATCACTCTTTCAAATTATAAGAACTCATGACACACCTCATGCTAAAAGCCTACTACTTTGAAAAAAAAAATAGTAATTCTTGAATATATAAATATATATATAATATAAACAGGTTTCGAAAGGAAAATCACTACAATTTATTTATTTTTTCCACTCTTGAAGTTGTTCTTCTACATTCCATTTTTGCATTGACTAGGTTTTCTAGTAATCAAACAAAGCCATATGAAGGCAAAAAAAAAAAAAAAAAAAAATGTGGTAGAGATTTCAATAATGTCAAAGTTAGAGAACAAAAACTTTATGAGATCTATGAGACACATTTGTATGTGCACAGCTTGACTAACAACAGGCAAACAAACTACAATTACTTGACATGTCCTAACAAACTCACAAATTTCAGAATAAACAAACATTTACTTGTGGTCAAAATGGCTCTTGCTTTGGGTTTCAACCACTAGTAAGTAACTAATGCTATTCTGTATTATAAAGCACAAAAATAACAAATAGTTACATTTTCAGTACCTGCTCATATGTGGATGCCATTCGTTTATTGGCTGAAGTACTATCTACTCTTTGAGAATTTCCTCTGAAACATACATTATTAGATTAAAGTAAAAAATATCTGAAGTGAATTTCGTAACTATAAAATTATAAATCCATTCCTAATGATTGCAAAGAATATGTACTTTAAAACAGCAAATCCCATCAAATGCCACATTTCTGGCAAGACAACATCAAATTCCAAAGGAAATAAGAGAAATAACCCATGATAAGGATGGTGAGACAACTGAGAAGCAACCAAAATGTCTTAGGGCTAAAATTATTCCTTACCATTTGAATTCAGCACCAACAGATAAAAAAAACATGGACAATAAAAATAGGCACAAATAAATTAAGAGTGGGTCCCGTTTGTTTGGAGAGTTAGAGGGGGGATTGGGATTGATAGTGAGGTGGGAACCACTAATATTGTGTTTGTTTTGAGAGATGAGGACGGAATTGATGGTGAGCTCCGGATTAGGATGGGCTTCCAGGATTTAGTATTAGAAAAATAATCCGGCGGACTAGAAAGTTTTTATTTTTTATTTTATTTTTTACATTCGGGCATTTTTTTTTTGAACATTAACATTTAATTTTTTGTATTTTTTGTTAAGTAAAAATCATTATTTTATTTGTTTTATTTTTTTCTGGAAATTTTTTATTTTATTTTTATTTTTTAAAATTTTTTTATATGTTGGGCATTTTTTTTTAACATTAATATTTAATGTTTTTGTATTTTTTTTATTTGTTTTATTATTTTATATAAAAATAATTTAACAATCCCTACACTAACAACTATCATCAAAATAAACACAATTTTTTTTAATTCTCTTACTATCAATCCCCTCCATTCTACCTCTGAAAACAAATGGGATGTTATCTATTACATTTCTTATAGGAAACATATATTTTGGTAAAATCTAAAATAATTTCCCTAATTCTAAAAGAAAAATGCAATGCAAAGGAAGAAAAAATCTCATCATATGAAAATTTTCCCCACCAAACTTTCCAACGTATACAACTTTCTTAATTTCATGAACTCTCACTAGATAATGCACAGTGAACCTCCAAATACATTCAAAGCTTGAAAATTGTCTATCTAGTGCAAGTGTAATATTATGCCAATAAATTGGTTATGGTTCTTCCTATAGGAGCACAATAATAGATTACATTCTTCCACTAATGTAATAATTAAGGATGTATAATTCTCTTTGTGGTATGAACATGTTAAAAATTACAAAAGCAATGTAGCTCCTTGAAAGGTTTCCAATATAATATCTTATACCCATAACAAAAAGCAGACAAGTGAGCACATGTAATATTGTCAAATTTGCGGGTCAATAGTTCTCTTATTTCCATGCAACAAAATTTCTCAGTGCTCTGCCAAAAAAAATAAAAAAATAAAAAGAAAAAGAAAAAAGAAGCAAACTTTGAATCAGGCACCTTCAAGTACAATAAATGACTAAGATTGCAGATTCTAATGATAGACAAATATCTAACAATGTTGGTGAATAATCTGTTGTATAAATTGTGTGATAACATAAAACAAATAGATTCATCATAAACAATTGAAATTTCAGAATAAACAAACCATGCTGAAAATTACAATATATAATAAAATAAAATAGCAAAAGAAAGCAAACCAAAACATGCACTAGATAGTGTCCTTAAAACAGATTCGCCGCCTCACCGGTTGGGTGCTAGAGGTTGTTCGACATCTGTCTCCCAGGATATAACAGTTAAACCAGCTACAGCAATGCACCGACTGAGTAGTTTTGACAAACAGAACTTTGTAGCACTCTCTCATATGAAGAATGTAATATACAAACTAGAGGAAAACTTTTGAAGACAAAAAGAAGAAATATTCTATATCATGAAAAGGAAAGAGAGAGCCTCCATTTATACACATGGAGGGAGAGAGAAAAAAAAAACTCCTGCTATCAAGGCCCATGATAAATGCAGAAATGAATTCTGTATTAAACCTGCATTTAAGTCCATCATCAATAGAGGAGTTACTAGCTATACACATAAGTTTTGTGTATATATATCTACAGTCCACAAATCTGGCTTGGTCCAAAAAGATTAAGATGGGTGGAACAAGCCCAACCCCAATACTCAATCCATTCTAACAAGCCCAAGCCCAAGATCCAAGATCCACGGATCACGAACCATGGACCCGGCCCGGTTCGGGCAAGCGGCGCAGCGCTCATGTGGCAATTTTTGCATAATCAACTTGGACCATAGTCTTGGCCCAAGTCCATCATTGAAGCATTCATAACTCTTTTCCTTCGAAAAATTTGGATGTCCCAAAGGGCTTACACCCTTATGCAAAAAATGGGATTTAAATACCCATCAATGCTCTCCTCTACAATCAATGTGGAATACAAGGTTTTACGCCTTTCCCAACACCTTTTTCATGAGGCCAACCTAATGAGTTAATTTCTCATTCAAACCTTAATGGATTTTGGTCATTCTTTTTGTGATGTAAAGATCTCACTACAAAGAATCTAAATTCACTTTACTCCACCTCAATTGAGGATTGACACCCAATTTAATATTGTATTAAAGTCACCAAAAATCCATTATTTTTCCAACAATCCCCCACATGGATAAAAATTGACCTGATAATAACAAACGGATAACACTTAACAACAAAGACTCGAAGAGAGTGCAACAGAATAACCCCGGCATCGGAAAGAGTGGCTTTTGGCTTTGAACCCCTCTTAGTGAAGTCTATCGGATTTACTAGCTGCCCAGTGAACACGGAGTCTTGAACTATTTTGCCGTTTATGTAAACCAAGACAACAGACCTCACACAGGAATTACTCAAACCATCGTTCTGTTCTCACTGTTGTGTCCGGTTTGGCCCTGGAACACTAGCCTGGTTCAGTGAGTGGTTTAAAGAATTAGGCCCTATCAATTCTTATAGAAGTGCCCCACTTCACACTCACATAGGTGACTCTACTTGAGTATCCTGCTATACTCAGCTCAACAGCTCAACACACTAGAGTCATTAAAAGCTTAGCTTAACCTCTACACTTGCAAGGCATCACTGATAAAAGAAATGGCTGGAGGTTTAACTTCCTCAATGACATACCACCGTTACATGCAATTAGGTTATTCCATTGAACCTAGATCTTGGGATCTCCAGTCAACTAGGTTGGGTTTCCATTTCGATAACACCTTACACTACAAGCCTTAACCTCATTCATTTTGACAACTTCTCGACTAACACTCGATTTAACCCTTTGGTTAGCGGATCCGCAATGTTGTCCTTAGACTTTACATATTCTAAAGTGACAACTCTGTTCGAGAGTAGTTCTCACATGGAATTATGTCTAGAACGAATATGTCTAAACTTTCCATTATACGTATTACTCTGTGCCTCTCCCATAGTCGATTGGTTGTCACAATGAATACAGATGGCTGGCATATGTTTCAATCAACGTGGAATATTCTTAACGAACTGGCAAAGCCATTTAGCATCTCCAGTTTCTTTATCCAAAGCAATAAACCTAGATTCCATCGTTGATCTCGATATACACATTTTGCTTGAAAGATTTCTAAGACACAACTGCCCCTCCGAGGATAAACACATAACCACTAGTGGATTTGGAGTCACTTATATTAGTTATCCAATTAGCATCACTATACCCTTCTAGTACCGTTGGATATCTGCTATAATGCAGCCCATAATCCATAGTGTAGCATAGATAACCTAACACCCTCATGATGCCTCTCTAATGAGTGGCATTCAGATTACTCGTGTATCTACTAAGCCTGCTAACAAAGTAGGCTATATCCGGCCTTATACAACTCATCAGATACATCAAACTTCCAATGACCTGAGAATATTCTAGCTGAGAGACACTCTCACTATTTGTAGACTTACGTCTACCGGTGTCCTAGACACGCTTGTATCTGATTTACTAAATTTCTCAAGTATCTTTTCAACAAAGTGAGATTGAGAAAGTACAATACCATTAGATGTTCTAGTAATCTTAATAACCAGAATTACATTTGTAAAGCCCAGTTCTAATTATCTCGTCATTTCTACCAATAATGAGTATGTCATCAACGCAAAGACACAAAATGACATAACCTCTGTCAGTGTCTTTAACATATATGCACTTGTCACACTCATTGATTCTGAATCCATTTGACATAATAACGTTGTTAAACTTTTCATGCCATTGCTTAAGAGCTTGCTTCAAACCATACAATGATTTGACAAGCTTACAAACTTTCTTATTTTATCCTGGAGCTAAAAACCCCTCAAGTTGCTCCATGTATATTTCTTCATTCAAATCTTCATTTAAGAAAGTTGTCTTTACATCCATTTGATGTATCTCCAGATCACGTAAAGCTGCTATCACAATCACCACGCGAATGGATGTAATCCTTATCACAGGTAAATACGTATCAAAGTTATCCAGGCATTCTTGCTGACTGTATCTTTTGATAACTAGCCTAACTTTATACTTTATCAATTGACCCATCAGCTTTCATCTTTCTTCTAAAGATCCACTTACTCCCTAAGGCCTTACTACCTAGGGATAGATCAACCAACTCTTAAGTATGGTTTTGTAAGATGGAGTCAATCTCACTCTTAATTGCTTCTTTCCATAAAGGACTTTCAGGGGAAGTCATAGCTTCATGGAAAGTTCGAGGTTCTCCCTCTAACATATAAGTCAAAAAGTCCGAACCAAAAGACTTTGTAGTCCTAGCCCTCTCACTCCATCTTGGCTTATCTATATCCTCAACTTGATTATCTAAGTGATCATCTGTTTGATCAGCTATGTGATCATTGTCACCTTCAACCTCTTTCATGGAATTCTAAATCCCTTCTTACGGAAATACATTTTCAAAGAAAGATGCATTTCTTGATTCCATGATAGTATTCTTGTGTATATCTGAAATAACAGACCTATACACAAGAAATTGATATGCACTGTTATTATGTGCATAATCGTTGAATACAAAGTTAACGGATTTTTGGGCTTATCCTAACCCTCTTGGGTTTAGGTATCACCGCCTTTTGCATGACACTCCCACATTTGTAGAATTTATGTAAAGGCTCTTGGCTTTTTCCAAAAATTCATACAGGGCCTTTAAACAATTCCTTGTGTCACAATGATTATGAAACTCTCAAAATCATATCATAGTAAATACATTCCCAGAATGTCATCATCCGAATTAGGCACCCAAACATATTTGGTCCAACCTATCACTCTGAAGCCAATAGTCTTACTATTAGCCAACACAAATCCAATGTTTAATAGTCTACTATTCGGAACTTCATAACACGGTCAATAATCTTATAACTAGGAATTACTAATTTCTCAGCATGTGGTTAGTAGACTTTCTACTACTAAGAATCACAATGTCTTAACCTATGATCAGTAGTCACTTTACTACTAGGAATCACAACATCCTGGCATAGGATCAATAGGCTCTTTCATTACTCGAAATCATCATGTCTTGACATATGATTAGTAACCTCTCCACTACTAGAAACCATCATGTCTAGACATGTGATCAATAATCTATTCAATACTAGGAACCACAATCTCATAACTGTGTAGCTAATGGTCTAACACCTCCTAGGAACCACCAGTTTTCCATCTCTGTGATCAATGATCTTGTACTCACTAGGAGCCACCAATTTAAGAATATATTTGGAATTATAAAAAAAAAATTCAAAAATATATTCACCCACCCTAACGGGTTGTCTTATCTTTGTTTTCAAGCAAAGTCACACAGCAATCATATATGCTATAAATGACACAAGGATACCATACTAATTGCCTCTGATTAATTCAGAGATATTTTCATGCAATCTTATGATTTCCTTTAATCACACTTGATCTCTCTATATCTTCCTTTAAGAATCTTGCCAGGCTTAAGGTTGTTAGGTGGAACAACATTTCTGTTGTCACCTCTTGAAGCCATTTCTGAAATATCACAACAGAATTTCACTTTTTGTGTTTTCAGAAATTAACCTTAATACTAAAAAATCCCACAGTTGAAAATTTAATTTAAAACTAGTCTCACCACTTAACCTAGAATCGAACATGGTCATGATTGTTCCCAGGAAGACTGGAGGAGTCACATCAATCCCACTTAAAACTCAGTTAACCTTTTGACAAAACTTTCAAGAGTATGTTGACTCCTAGTCTATGGGAAACAATTTTAGAATTAAGTTTTTCAGGGGATAAACCAGGTTAAAGCAAACCAATTCCCAAGTAAATAAAATTTGTTACCAGAATTACATCACTCATAAAAGTTAACCGATAGTCTCGGAACTGAGCCCATTATTTTTGAATATAAAAATCAGAAATATTTTAGCTAATGTTAAAATTTGGTTTCTTTTCTCAAAAACAAAACACTTTATAAATAATCAGATTATAAACCAAAACACTTTGAAAATAATCAGATTATAATAAAAGACTTTCTCCAAACTTGGTTTTCCAACACTTTGGGAATAAAATGATTAAACCCAAAGACTTCCTCAAACCCCAAAGGTTTGAAACCAAATCTGTCTTAGTTATCATTTCTAAACAAATAAGAGCTACTCTTTAGCCAAGGCTAAACACTTTGGATTCTATTATAGAAACCCAAACCAAGTTCCAAACTTACAAGCAATTTAAAAATTGCTAACCAAATTACATGTAATGTAAAAAATTGCTACAACAATGATTAAGCAAATAAAATACTTCTAACAATACAAGCAAATAAAACTTATTTTTACATAATCGGTAAAAACCAACTAAACCCAAGCAAAAATTTACTTCACAAAACAAATGTAAACCAATCCAAATAGGATTATCCATTTTCTAAACTCCTCTCCTCGCTTAGGTATTTATGTTCAACACAAAGGTTAGTAGTCCAAAAATTTGTTTGTACAATCCAAATCTATTCATTTGGTTTTGTATTTGTTTTCCAATCTATTTCGCATATTCATGTAGATAAAGTTAGCAAAAAACCAAAAAATAAAAAATAATCTAGGCAAAAAGTAAATATAATAAATTAATTGAAACCATCTAACAAACTAATTAATAATAAAATTAACTAATCAATAATCATGCTAAATGAGTTACAAAAATCAATTAAATTAAAAGATAACAGTCAAGAATTATGACACAAGTTACAAAGCCTTATACCACCTAAATAATTAAAATTCTACCCAAGAGTTACATAACAATTTAATTCACAATTATAAATAAATTAAATTAATATGAAAGAGTTACATATAAAAAGAAAACTCTAAAAATTAAATTGATAATTTAATTTATACATTAACCATGTACATAAATATAAACAAGTTACAAACATTTTTTTTTAACTCTAAATGTATTAAACTAAAAAATTTAATAGGCAAAAGTTATATATACTTGTTACAAAACAATAACCATGTAGCAATTAATATGCAAATAATTCTAGAAATTAAATCGTGTAAGAAAACTATCAAGGGAAAAAAAACATTTACATGCCAAAAATTGCATAATCATGGAAATTATATTATTAGATCTAGAAATATATTATTCTAATCAACTGAACCATCAAACATATCATTGCATAATTTACAATTAAAAAAGGGATTTTTATTGATAAATCTCATTTAGAAGTGTTCTAATCCAAGAAGTCCATGAAGTAATTTTGTAACCCACTTAGTCTCATATATTTATACTTTTATTCCATAAAGTCATTTTTCTTGATTTACATTATTTTTTTAGACTCTTATGTCTTTATATTTAATATTGATATTTAATATTGGGGAAGGAAAGAGAAGGGAAAGGACCAAGGAATTAGAAATTTCATACACAAATTAAATAACATTGATGTTGTTATTTTATATTATTATATAATGTGAATATATTTTTAATTGACAACACATTAAAAATAATGTGAACGTTTACAACAGCTTTCCGAAAAATTCTCTCATCTAATGTAGTGATGTGAACGTTCACAACATGTGAACTTTCTTATTTTTAATTGACAACACATTCTTATTCACAACATGTAGTGATGTGAACGTTCACAACATGTGAACATTCTCTCTCATCTAATGTAGCGATGTGAACGTTCACATTCGTATGTTTTAGTATGAATATTCACATTATGTAATTGACAACACAATGACAAAAATTCATTTCAAATTAATGTGAATATAATGACGTGAATATTTATTTCAATTACATGATATGAATATTCACATCATGTAATTGATAACACAATGACAAAAATTCATTTCAAATTAATATGAATATAATGACAGTCAACATCTTGATGCATGAGAACTACCAAAATATAATAACAATCAACATTAAATATCAACATTAATAGGAAGAAGGAGAGATTGAGGGTGTTTTGGTCTTTTTATCTCAAATAGAATCTAATGTGATAGTTAAAAAGAATATGGGTTGGATGGAATAAAACTCTTAGAAAAAAGATTTATCAAAAAAGCTCCCTATATTTAATATTGATATTTAATGTTGGGGGAAGAGAGAGAAGGGATAGGACCAAGACATAGGAAATTTCGTACACAAATTAAATAACATTGATGTTATTATTTTATATTATTATATAATGTGAATATATTTTTAATTGACAACATATTAAAAATAATGTGAACATTCTCTCTCATTTGATGTGAATATATTTTTAATTGACAATACATTAAAAATAATGTAAACATTTTCTCTCATCTGATGTGAACATTTGCAACACTTTTCTTAAAAATCCTCTTTCATCTAATGTAGTGATGTGAATGTTCACAATATGTGAACCTTTTTATTTTTAATTGACAACACATTAAAAATAACGTTCATTATATTTTTAATTGACAACACATTCTTATTCACAACATATAGTGATGTGAACGTTCACAACATATGAACATTCTCTCTCATCTAATGCAGTGATGTGAACGTTCACATTCGTATGTTTTAATATGAATATTCACATCATGTAATTGACAACACAATGACAAAAATTCATTTCAAATTAATGTGAATATAATGATGTGAATATTCACATCATGTAATTGATTACACAATGACAAAAATTCATTTCAAATTAATATGAATATAATGACATGAACATCCTGATGGATGGGAACTACCAAAATATAATAACAATCAACATTAAATATTAACATTAATAAAGGGCAAGAAAGATTAAGGGTGTTTTGGTCTTCTTAAATCAAATAGGATTTAATAGAATAGTCAAAAAGAATATGGGCATAATGGAATAAAACTTTTAGAAAGAAGATTTATCAAAAAAACTCCCTTAAAAAAAACAATGGGCAATGAACTAGTACACAAAACAGTGAGCAAACCAAGCATGTATCTAACTAGCATGTATATATGTTTCTTTGTTTATTTATTTTTATTTTTATTGTAATTCAAAGCATGCAATAGTAGTTATCACGAAACAGTCAGCAATTATTATTCAAAGATACTAACAACATAATGGTAGGAATGTATACAGGAGGCATGCAATCAAATCAAGAATTCAAACAACAGCCATTCATCTTGTAGAAAATTGCCATGACACATAACCAATACAATAACATATAATTAATAGATACAAACAATGATATATATTAAATTTCCGTATCATATTGAAACAATGATCTAGACACAACATGTTATTAAGTCATAGAAACCAAAATCAATTAATCTTATACATACCTGATGAATCTAAATATCTAATTTCATGATAAACACATTAATTTGTTTTAAGTTTGTTGTATAAATTGTGTGACAACATAAAAAAAATAGATTCATCATAGATAATTGAAATTTCAGAACAAACAAACCATAATGAAAATTACAATACATAATAAAATAAAATAGCAAAGGAAAGCAAACCAAAGCCTGCACTAGATAGTATCCTTAAAATAGATTTGTCGCCTCATCGGTTGAGTGTTAGAGCTTGTTCGACGTCTGTCTCCCAGGATACGACGGTTAGACCAGCTATAGCAATGCACCGACTGAGTAGTTTCGACGAACAGAACTTTGCAGCACTCTCTCACAGGAAGAATGTAATATACAAACTAGAGGAAAACTTTTGAAGATAAGAAGAACAAATATTCTATATCATGAAAAGGAATGAGAGAGCCTCCTTTTATACAGATGGAGGGAGAGAGGAAAAAACTCCTGCCATCAAGGCCCATGATTAATGCAGAAATGAATTATGTATTAAGCCTGCATTTAAGTCCATCATCAATAGAGGAGTTACTAGCTATACACATAAGTTTTGTGTATATATATCTGCAATCCACAAATTTGGCTTCGTCCAAAAAGATTAAGATGGGTAGAACAAGCCCAACCCCCAATCAACTTGGACTATAGTCTTGGCCCAAGTCTATCCTTGAAACATCCATAACTCCCTTTCTTCGGAAAATTTAGATGCCTCAAAGGGCTTACCCTTATGCGAAAAATGAGATTTAAATACCCATTAATGCTCTCCTCTACAATCAATGTGGGATACAAGGTTTTACACCTTTTCCAACACCTCTTTCATGAGGTCAACTTAATGAGTCAATTTCTCATTCAAACCTTAATGGTTTTTTATCATTCTTTTTGTGGTGTAAAGATCTTACTACAAAGAATCGAAATCCACTTTACTCCACTTCAATTGAGGATTGACACCCACTTTAATATTGCATTAAAGTCACCAAAAACCCATTATTTTTCCAACATAATTTTGAACAGAAATTGCTCTAAGAAGCAAATAATTGCCTTATAAGTACCAAATGGTGGCACAACAAGCATATTCCAATCAATTTCATCAACATATTTCTTCAGTCAATCAAACGAAATTAACCTAATCGAATATAAATCAAATACAGATTCAGATTGCTACTATCTTGTGTGAACTCATTTGGTCCACATTGAAAACCCCTTCTACCTCTGAAGTTATCTCTTCCCCTTTTTCTTCTTCCACCGCTATGATGTTGTCACCACTTCCATTGTTGTTTTCTGTCAAAGAAGTGACTATGATATCAATATGTTCTGATTCTTTGGAGCTCTTTGATGGCATCAGTTGTGTAATTCTATTCAACTCTTTACTTTTTCCCCTCAAAACTATGTATAATCCACACACTATTACCCTAACTCCTAGTACACTATTATTATATACAAATAAAAAAAATTAGGTCAAATGAAGCAAAGTATGTCCATATATATCAAGCAAAAAATTATTTATGTAACAAAGGAGATAACACCCATCTATTATTATTAATTTAATTTTAATAGTATTAGCTAGTTAATGTTGTTAATAATATCATATCATATATACATGTATATCTTCTCAAGTGTAGCTTCTCGTCCAATAGCAATGAGCTTCAGCTTATCATAAAACACATTGAACAGTGAATCTGCCAAGCCATTTAGAACATAGTTTCAGCAAAGGAAGTTTGACTGCTTCCAAGCATCTAAAGTCGTGAACTTCTGTTTGTCTTGCTCATTTTCCTCTACGGCTGGTGGATCCTCACTCAAAAACCTCTCAAGGTTTAGAGTAGTCAAGTAGAACAACATCTTCTGCTGCCACTTCTTTAAATTCACTCTTGTGAACTTCTCTGGATGCTCGCGATGGTTGAGCGGGCCTCCTAGAACAGTAGGAGTAACAACAGGATTGACTATAAAGGTCACAACAATCGGGTTGACCACAGAGGTCGCAGCAGTAGGGGTTGGCAAGCCAGTTGCCTCAGGGTTCAGATCCCCACCAACATTAGCAGTAGCAGTAGCAGGAACATCGACGACAATTGTCATTTCTGAAAAATACAATAGAATTTCACTTTCTGTGTTTTCAAAAATTAAACTTAACACTAGAAAATCCCACAGTTGAAAATTTAATTCAAAATTAGTCTCACCACTTAACCTAGAATCGAACATGGTCAAGAATATTCCCAGGAAGACTGGAAGAGTCACATCGGTCTCACTTAAAACCCAGTTAACCTTTTGGCAAAACTTTCAAGTGCATGTTGACTCCTAATCCGTGAGAAACAATTTTTAGAATTAAGTTTTCTAAGGGATGAACTAGGTTAAAACAAACAAATTCCAAACTTACAAGCAATTAAAATAAAATTGCTAACAATTACAAGCAATATAAAAAATTGCTACAACAATGATAAGCAAATAAAATGCTTCTAATATGCCAACCTTGCTTAAAAAATTGACAAGTAACCACTACTAATCTCAAGCAAAAAATTACTTAAATGATATAGACAGGAACCGATTAATCCAAAAAATTATTTCCACGCTTAGGTGTTTCTAGTCAGACAAAGGTTAGTAATCCAAACATTTTTGTTTTTAACATCCCAAATACTATTCATTTGGTTTTGTATTTGTTTTTCCAATCTCTTTCTCATAGGTAATCTTGTAAATAAAGTTAGCAGAAAATCACAAGAAAATACAAACCAAATAATCTAAACAAAATGGAAAATAATAAATTAATTGAAACGATCTAGCCAACTAGTGAATAATAAAATTAACCAATGAATTAAAACGCTAGAAGAGGTAAAAAAAAATTAAAAAAAAATTCTAACTTCACAATTAAATTAAAACTTTAAAATAAAGTTTGTAACTCCGCAATTAAATTAAAATTTTAAAATAAAATTTGTAACTTCACAATTAAATGAAAACTTTAAATTGGCAAGAGTTATATATAAACTTATTACATATTAAACATGTACATAAATATTTCTAGACATTATAAAACAATTAGTATGTAAACAACACATGTAAATAATTTTAGACATAACAAGCATGTAACAAAACCAATTAAAATCTAGACAATTTTGAACATGCAAATTGTATTATAACATTATAAATTATGAGCATGTTATTAAACAAAGCTTATATACTACATGTCATGCAACTTACACTAAAAAAACAATGGGATTTAGATAAGTCACATGTATATCATACTCGAAACGGAAAACCCAATTAGCAAAAAATTAAACATTTATCAACATGCAGAGTATATTATAAATTTATAAAATAAAAAGACATACAAAACAAGATAGGAAATCATGAATCATGCTAATAGAATAAAATTATACTAAAACAATCAATATGCAATTTTTACTAGAGATCTAGAAATAAAAATATTCTAATGAAATTGAACAATTAGAACATAGCATTTACTAATTTACAATCATGGAAAACTAGTGGACTATTTTCCCAGAAATAATCATAATGTATTACCCAATATTTTATAAGAGACATCTATTAAGCAAACAAGGCCACTGAATCAGTGTTCCTATGCTAGGCGCATGCAAATCCAATTTTGCCTGTTTGTTTTTTTCCCAGTCAACGTAGCAGGTAAAGCAGCGTACTTACACTGCTGCAAAAGCAGCATTTAGAGGCGTTTAAAAAAATACCGCTAATTCTTTTTGTGACGTTTAATACCAAACGCTAAATCACGACCGTTGCTATAACTTTATAACATTTTAAAACGGCGTTATATTAATACAGGCAGCGTTTATAAAAATGTTCTATTTAACAATATCATGACTGTCACTATAATATTTAGCGACGTTTTTAAAACGCTGTCATATTTTTTTTTTTTAAAACCTGACCGTTAGTATTTAGGGTTTAAGTGACATTTTGAGAAACGCCGTGATGTCCCTCTTTTTTTTTTTTTTTTGAAATTGTGCAAATTTTAAGTGATTGAACTAAAAAAATACCTATAATAAAACTGAATAGCACTAATATATAATAATAACTCTTATTCAAATAGCAAATCCAGCATTAATTCGCTTTCCCATTCAATTTAATATCCAGTCACCATTACCTACAAAATAACATCCAAAAATTAAATTCACAATTCTCAACAAAAAAAAATTACTACTTTGTATTCAAAGTCACAAAATAATATTACCCTCCTCTCTCTCTCTCTCTCTCTCTCACCACTCCCTCTCCCGTTTAACACAAAAAATAAGAAGAAAGTGAACCAAAACACTCAACCCCCCCCCCCCCCCCCCCCCCAAATCAGATTAGAGGAAAAGGAAAAAAAGAAAAAAGAAGGGAAATAAGAATCCAAAGGAAAGCCCCTATCCATCCTTCATTGTCATTCATTGTCATTCTGAATCGCTGTCTATGCTGCTTCCCATGGCCTTCAATCCTCTCGGTCTTTGCCAATCATAAAACATAATAATAATAAAAACAAAGCCAATAAAAGAATAGAAAAGAATGAGTTTTGAAATGAAATCAGGGAATCCAAACAGAGTAGAAAAATTTCATTCAAATGAGAAAATGGGAAAGGAAAAAAAAATCTCCTAGCTTATCAAGGGAAAATCGGTAAACAAACAAAACCAATTGCAAATGTATTGTAAAGAAAAAAGGAAAAAAGAGAAAGAAACATGACAGGTAAAGAGTATTTCAAAACAAGCAATGCATTTCAAGAAAACAACATAATAGTGTGGGAATGCCTATATATATACATATATGTATATAAGTATATATATATATCATTTATAAAAGAGTACCTGGATCTTCAAGAACTCTTCTTTACTCATGTCTTGAACTGAAACAGAACAACCAGAATGGTACAATAATGGATAGAGAAAAGGAGTTTTGTGAAAATGATATATAGAATGAAGTTTTGTGACAAACAAGGCTTATATATATATTGATTGACATTACATAAAGACACACATATAAATCAGTTCAACATTAACATAATACACCTCACAAGCTAATTCTTTTCACATAAAATTAAAGATATATAGAGTGAGCATTTTCCTATTTCTTTTCAAATAGAAGTAGAGCCCTCGATAATGTTCTCTAACTTGGGTGTGGAACTGATTTTGTGTACATATGCATATATGTATATGTATATACATAAAGAGGGGGTGGGTGGGTGGGTGGGCAAAATAACCAAATTGATCTAGCTTACTAGAAATTTGAGTGTCATTAGGTTAGAGGGTTATCCATGCCATTGTGGATTCTCTGTTTCTACATGCACAAGATTTGAGGATGAGCCATTAAAGGGATTTGGAAGAGGAAAAAACTCAAAATACAGAGTGTTGTTCATTTAACTTCAGAACATTTTAGTCCCTGCTATTTTGGTTGGGTACAAAAGTCCGATATGGTCATTTGTCCTTGTAATATGTTCAATTTAAATGCCACAGTGATTATTCAAATTTTCTGGATTTCAATCATGGAGAATAAAAAAAGACCAATAATCCTAAAGAATGTTCAGGAAACTTACTGCAGAAACAGCAGGATTACCTTGTGGCTAGTACATGCTAAAAAAGCCATCTAGAATTCCACAAGTTCACATTCTCATCAGAAATGGCAAAATGAAAACTAATTTTATCCTCAGAAATTGATGGCTAGAACAAGATTACTTAGAAAAAAGTAGCTAGATCCTCTCTATACATGTATACACACACACACAACACAAATAAGCAATAGATCAGACAACTTCTGAATGATTGCATGCCTAACTTAAAACATGTAACAACAAATTAACTAAATGGAATCAAGAAAAGCCTAAGGCCTCGTTTGGGAACAGGCTAATTTAGTAACTTTTTAGCTATTTGGCTAAAATATGAGCTAAAAAAAACTAGTATGTTTGGGATGACTTTTTGGCTTTTTACGAAAAGATGTGCAAAAAGTAGAGAGAAAAGAGAATCTTTGACTTTTTAGTATGAGTTGTTGGCTTTTTGGCTACTTTAGTAACTTTTTGGCTTTTTGACTAAAAAGTTTGGTTGCCAAACGAGGCTTAAAGCTCATCTTCACAGAGAACTCACCCAAGAAGAGTCATAAAATAAAATAAAAAATCATAACAAGTTAAAATCTTGATTAAACTTTTAGTTTCTTGCTTACAATTTCAATAACCAAATCGAGCAAGACGGGAAGGAAGAGCTTGAGAGAGAGAGAGAGACAAATATCACAAACACACATCAAAAACCAATCAAGACATTTTAACAAAGCACAAAATAACCACCATAAAGCTAAAACCACTCACGTTTGGTTGCAAACGTAAATCTTCGTTTGGATTCCCAAGAGCCATCATCATCCTCCTTAACACTCAAAAGACGTTTCAATGCCATCAAAGAGAACCACCACAATTGAAAATGTATGAGATTATGTTACCAAACATTCAGGCATGTATAACATGTTTTAATACATCTTTGATTCAAAATGAATAAAAGCTAACATTAATTCTCTCTCTCTCTCTCTCTCTCTCTATATATATATATATATAAACCACTACATTAATATTTATAAAGGTAAAAAAATAAATAAAGAAATTAAAAATATATATTAGCATAATTATAAATATAGAAAAAGATATAAACTTATAAAGAAAAAAAAAATTAAATAGAAAAATATAAAATATATAAGTATAAAAAATAGGATTTAAATCAAAGATGTATTAAAACATGTTATACATGCCTGAATGTATGTGGTTCTTTTTAAAACATGTTATACATGCCTGCATGTATGTGGTTGTTTTTAAACCATATGTGAAGAATGCAAGACATGCATTTTTCTTTTTGGTAATATCAAATTTAGGGAGAAGACATGCATTTTTCAATGCAACAAGTGCCATTCTGGAAAAACTAGGATTGAGAAGAAATAAGGTCCATTAAATACAACATGACTAAATGACACTTGAAATATTAAAATTATATACCCCATGCTATATTTTGGCAAATTATTCTGCAAGATGACAGGATCATACGCGATTCTCCTAACTCTAGCTCACAATTATTGGAACACAGTGATAAAAGCAAAATCATACCACAAAAAAATATAGTTAATATGTGCATGCTTGATACAACATACATGCAACTTGCTCAGTAGTTTACAGCAACTTACATTAGACAGTTCAACATCTTTGGAGCTGCCCCTTTGTCGACACGATACTCGCCATTGACAAGGTAATCAAGTTTCTTGATGACAGAAAAAACTCCACCTCCAATTCTCACCATCCACAAAAATCTAGTAAAACATGAATAATTTTAGTTAATGAAGAAAGCAGAGGGAACGCCAGCTCAAGTCTGCTATGTATGAGGACCCAAAAATAAGACAAAGCATGTAAATACCTCTAATAGAATTTGGATGACAAAATTGGTGAGGTACTAAATGTATATAAATAGAAGCATGGATACTATATTTCATTCAGAAATTATTATGTTTATAGATAGGATAGCCACCATACTCCCCTCAATTAAGTGGCCTAGTGGCAAATGACAAAAGTATGATGATCCAGTCACCATAAGTAGACTATTGTTATGACCCTAATAAGCAGCCACCTTATCCACAAGAAGCATCAGATGGCCTCGGATCTTATTTGCAAATACTCTGCAACCTATGCTACAGGCAGGTCTCATATCTTATTTGATACTCTGCAAACAGATCAAATTTTATACCATCTGTTGATTTATATGGAAACACTTCACTATACCAAGCAATAAGGGAGACGGAGAAGGGAACGCAGCCGTAATCAACAATAGTTACCAATATAATATTAAATGGCATAGCTTTTGCATCTAAAAGTTAAATTATTAAATTAAAATTCAAAAAACAAATATTTTTTTTAAAAAAAAGAACCATTCAGTGTTTTTATCACTATAAAAAGAAGGCATGGTTCAAAAAATCAAACGGATGAAGACACACACACACACACACACTCACAGAAACAGAGACACACACAGACAGATGAAGAGAAGTCTGTAGGAATATATTTACCAGCCCAAAATGGAGGAACCCCACACAATAATATGTAAAGTACTACTCCTGCACTACATATATCTATTTCTGGTCCACAATTCCGCTTATGCACCTCTGGTGCCATGTAATATGGGCTTCCAATAATTTCAGAGAACCTTTCACCTAAAAATGTTTGAACAAATTAGAGCTAAATAGCATAACTGCACATACAAAAATAAAAATAACTGGCCTCTTCATATTCTTTTTTTACTTCGACTACACTACAAAAAAAATAAAACAAAATACAGGGTGTATGCATATAGAGAAAGCTTAGATGAATATACATTCTTGCAGTCTTCACTGCTTGAAGTCTTGGCATATTAATGACCAGGCAGAACAAAACTTGTTTATATACAGGGTATGCATATTTAATGGGGTGTCTACACCTTCATATTATTAGGATGATAAAGTCTGAAGTTTCCAACAACTTATTATGCATAAAAGATAAAAGAAACTCACTCAAATGGTTCAAAATATCTTCTATTTTTCTTCATGAATGAAGTCTTAAAAGGGCTATGATGCAGCGTCACAAATTGCTACAAATTTCTCATCATCAAACAAATCTATTAGTTGGAGAGAGCTTGGACAAGCACTCTAATAAAAAAATCAAACGGCTGAAATAATCAAATTTAATAAACTATTAAATGAAACCATCGCTTCAGTGAATTCCAATCCGTTGTTTTAAGCAAACATAGCCAGTTTTTGGACTTGGCCGTACTCATTTGATACATAATTCAACATATAATCCATATGAATATATAAAAGGTTACAGAATTTTTTATTGAGACCTATTTTAAAAAAATTTGTCAATCTATTCATATATACGTATGTATGTATTTATTTTGTGTTCAATTTTAACATCTACAATACACATTATGATCTTCAATCGATCAATAGATCTTCAATCGAAACCTAGCATACTTGAATTGAATCAATAGGCCTTCAATCTAATCTAAGAATGATAAAGTAGATGAAACCTAGCATCTTGAATCGAATGATTCCGTCAGTAAGAAGATAGAGATGAGACTGATCAACACTTACTATGAAGAAAGAGCTGCAAACTCGAACACGAACTAGAGATGAGGCTTGAAGTGAATACTTGAATCAATCTGCAAATACGAAGGGGTTCAGCTGTGGTTCTACAAATATGAAGGGTTGTCTCTAAAATGAAGGGGTTTGAAGCGAGAGAGAGTGAAATCAAGGGTTTAGAGAGAGAGAGAGAGAGTGAATACACTATTTATGTTCTCATAAATTAAAAAGAAAAAAAAACATTTGAATGCGTTTAACGACTTTCGAAATTAAAAACGGCGCCGGATTAGTAAACAAGAAATGCGATGTTTATAAAAATACTGTTAAATATTAGAAATAGAGGCATTTTTTTTAAACATCGTTAAATAAACGCTGTTAAAATCCCACTTTTCTTGTAGTGTTAAAGATGAATCTATTTGGTAATACTATGATAAACATATAATCTGTTTCAAGTTTGTTGTATAAATTGTGTGATAACATAAAACAAATAGATTCATAATAAACAAACAATTGGAATTTTAGAACAAGAACATGATGGAATTACAAAAATTCATAATAAAATAAACCTAGCAAAAGGAAAACAAACCGAAGCCTGCACTAGACAGTGTCCTTAAAACAGATTCGTCGCCTCACCGGTTGGGTGTTAGAGGTTGTTCGATGTCTGTCTTCCAGGATACGATGGTTGGACCAGCTACAGCAATGCACCGACTGAGTAGCTTCAGCAAACAAAACCTTTGCAGCACTCTCACAGGAAGAAAATAATATAAAAATGGAAAACTTATGAAGACAGGAAGAATAGCAATTTTTTGGTGTAGAAAGCTGAAGGAGGCCTCCTTTTATATACGTGGAATGCTGGTTTTAATTCTGCAAAACTGATGGATTAAAGTCCATCATCAATAGAGGAGTTACCAGCTATACACGTAAGTTATATGTATATATAAATCTACAGCCCATAGATCTTGGGTGGGCCAAGCCCAACCCCCACACTCAATCTATTCCAGCAAGTCTCAAGCTTCAAGCCTCAAGCCTCAAGATCTATGGATCACCGACCCGGATCCGGACCGGTCTGGTCTGAGCAGGCAGGTGGCACAAGTGTGTGTGACAATTTTTGCATAACCAACTTGGACCATAGTCTTGGCCCAAGTCCATCCTTGAAACATCCATAACTCCCTTCCTTCGGAAAATTTGGATGTCCCAAAGGGCTCACACCCTAAGGCAAAAAATGAGATTTTACTCCTTTCCCAACACCTCTTTCATGAGGCCAACTTAATGAGTCAATTTCTCATTCAACTCTTAATGATTTTTTTATCATTCTTTTTATGGTATTAAGATTGCATTACAAGAAATCTAAATCCACTTTAATCCACCTCAATTGAAGATTGACACCCACTAAGTCACCAAAAAATCTATTATTTTTCCAACAAAAAACACAATATTACTACAAATACAACAATATATGTGTATAAGTTTTGTTTTGTTTTTCATTCTTATTTTTATTTTTATTTTTTTCATTTCATTTCTCTTGTAGATTCATGAAATAATTAGGGACGGACCACACATAGACCAACAGGGGCCTCGGTCCCCGCTGAAATTAAAAAAAAAAAAAAATTATTAACTGCTTTTGCTTTTGTCATTGTCAAGTAGTATGAGCTCCATCTAGCCATTAGATGGCTTAAGTCCAAAAAAAAAAAAAAAAATGAAGAAGGATCCCTTCTTTTTCTTCTACAATTATTTAACAATCATTTTTAGTCATGAAAATTATTAAAATTAGACTTCACAATAAAATGAAAGATGAATTTTTTATACTCTTTATTTATATATATTGAAAAGAAAATTGTTGAAAATTTTATTAAGGAGTCAATCATTGAACACTTTCGAGATATTAAGTTAAATTCTACTTTAATAGATGATTGAGTTGATTTCTATAAATAATTATTTAATACATGACTTTACTTTTATTCATATATTAAATTCATTAAATATATGGTTGTTTTATTTTTTATGTACTAATTTAATATAAATTTTAGTTTATTTTTTGAATTCAAAAAAAAAATAGTATATATCAATTCATATAAAAAAAATTATTCGTATCTTGGCCCCTGCAAATGAATTTTTGGTTCTGGCCCTGGAAATAATACAACCCAATACTAAAGGAACAAAACTAAACAAATTTCCATATTTCCTAAAATAAAAAAAAAAAAAATGTATACACATATTCAAATGATCAAAACCTGTTATATAAAAATAAATAATAATAATAAAAAAAAGATCAAAACCCAGAAACACATATATATGTATAGATAGAGGACCTTTCAAGGAGTAGAGCGAAAGGGACAATGAAGTCAGCAGCAAAGACAGAGTGATAGGCAATCAAGACCCTCATGCTCATTTCAATACTCGAAGCCAGTTTGTAGAGTACACTGTTTCCTGCCAATGCAGCCTGAACCACCACCATCATCATTGCTAACTTCAACCCATGTATAGTGTTCTCTATCTTCCCTATCTCCCTCCACCCACAATGCCAAATCTCTCTCGATATGTATATGTACAATCCCAGCCTCATCTCTATAGGTCTGATTTACACTTGTACATATAGGACCCATAATACACTTGTATATGTAGCTAACTCACTACCACCAATAGGAACTAGTCTTCACCACCAAACATCATTAATTTCAACACTGGATGGTGGATATGATTTACATAGGGACACCATTAAACACGCATATGGCACACAATCTCTACTACGGCCACTACGAGCTAGCCGCCCTATGTTGTCCCTACCGAGCACCACCCTTGCGGCCAACATGAATCACCCATGAAACCTAATCCCACCTAGCCTAGCTCGGCTTGCTCCCATCTCTTCTTCTTCCCTCTATTTCGTATTCATACTCTCTTTGCAAATTGACAACCCACCATCACCACCTCCTTGATCCACTAGTAGCTACCTCCATCCAATTGTCTTTGCATCATGAAGACCCAAACACATCACCAATTAACCGACACCCACGTAGTGGGTTAGGTATGATGGTACGGGATGGAGAGCCTGAGATTGCGTACAATGACAAACAAGGCGAAAGTCGCTGGGACATTGATGTACATAGGTGGGGCTATGTTGCTCACTTTCTACAAAGGGACATAGCTCAACATCTGCGTTAATCAATGTTGACATTTTGCATCGCAAGGGTGGACATGTGGCAACACCATACTCACATGATCGTAATCACGTGTTAGGAGCTTTATTGGTTGTGTCTTGTTGTTTCTCTATTGCAATGAGATTGATTGTTCAAGTGCTCTTGCAACAACCAACAAATTAAATAAAAAAAAATTAAAATGATAAATAAGAAATTTACTTAAATGACCTTGACTAATGTCATTTATTCCGAATGTGTCCTACTTGTTGGGCCAGGCTAAGATGATCTGGAACTATACCCTTGTGTGTGCTCTAGCCCTGTTCTGATGATCACAATGAGAGTAATCTAGGCCACTGGATTTGTACTCTGCACGGCTAGAGACTGGAGTAAGTGGAAGTTGGGATAGAACCTCAGACTACTAGCTGTCTCTTATTCGATATGTATCCTTGTACTAGAAGCACACATTTAGTACACATGCATGTGGAGAAATGAAAGACGGTTGTAATCGTCATTTAGCAAAAAAAAATTGACTATACTTGAAAATAATTATAAAAAAAAATGATTATATTACAAGAATAATAACTTAAGCCAACTTATATTATTCTTATAGTAACACAATTTATTTGTGAAGTAAACATTTTTTTAACTTTCCAAGTATAGGCAAATTTTTTGTTGCTAAATGACAGTTATAATCGTCTTTTATTTCTGCACATGCATGTGTACTAAATGTGTGCTTCTAGTACAAAGATACATACGAGTAAGAGATAGCTAGTAGTCTAAGGTTCCGTCCCAACTTTCACTCACTCCAGTCTTTATCAATGTAGAGTGCAAATCCAACGGCCTATATTGCTCCCATCGTGATCATCAGAGCAGTGGTAGAGTACACACAATGGTAGTCTCGGATCATCTTATTTGGCCCAACAAGTAGGACACATTCGGAATAAATGACATTAGTCAAGGCCATTTAAGTAAATTTCTTTTTTTTAATTTTTTATTATTATTTAATTTGTTGGTTGTTGTTGCAAGATCACCTAAACAATCAATCTCATTGCACTAAGGAAACAACAGGACACAACCACTAAAACTCCAAACACGTGATTACGATCATGTAGGTGTAGTTTTTCCACGTGTCCACCCGTGTGATGCAGAAGGTCAATGTTGGTTGACCTAGATGTTGAGCTCTACCTTTTGTAGAAAGTGAGCAACATGGTCCCACCTATGCACATCAATGTCCTAGCCACCTTCGCCTTGCTTGTCATTGTACCAAATCCCAACCTTTTAATCTTGTACCCATCAAACGGCTATCATGCAGTGCTATTTATCTAAAAAGAATATATATATATATACTAGCATGATACCGGTGCATGCACGAATTAAAACAAATAATTAAAAATTATTTTTGTAATTAAACTATAACAAAAACTTTGTTTATAATATAAAAGAAAACTGATTTAACATTAATTAGTTCCCATACAATAATTATATTTACAATAAAATATAAATACATTTTGTCTTAATGAATTTCGTAATTTTAGTTTTTTAATTAACTAATTATCTTGTAGCTATTATGTAAAATCAATTACTATGTCCATTTTGTAGAATTCAATCAATCAATTATCTCTAGAATAGTCCCATTAAATATTTGTTAATTATATTGAGTGACTCAAGCCTATGGAAAGCCTATTTTGTCAATTCATATAAAAAAATTTATTCGTATCTTGGCCCCTGCAAATGAATTTCTGGTTCTGTCCCTGGAAATAATACAACCCAATAGTAAAGGAACAAAACTAAACAAATTTTCATATTTTCTAAAATAAAAGAAAAAAAAAACATGCATATATATATTCAAATGATCAAAACTCGTTATCAAAAAACAAATAAATAAATAAAACGGATCAAAACCCAGAAGCGCATATATATGTATAGATAGAAGACCTTTCAAGGAGTAAAGCGAGAGGGACAATGAAAGTAGCAACAAAGACAAAGCGATAGGCAATCAAGACCCTCATGCTCATTTCAATACTCGAAGCGAGTTTGTAGAATACACTGTTTCCTGCCAATGCTGCCTAAACCACCACCACCATCATCATTGTTGGCTTCAACCCATGTATAGTGTTGGCTATCTTCCCCATCTCCCTCCACCCATAATGCCAAATATCTCTCTCTCTCTCTCTCTATATATATATATATATGTATAGTTCTTGAGAGCAAGAACAAACAAAGAAGATCGAGAACCAGCTTCGTCTTCTCGCTTGCTTGTCTAGAATTCTATTGAAAATGAAAAACAACCACACACAATGAATATATATATATGTGTGTGTGTGTGTATGTGGGTAAAGAGAGAGAGAGTGAGAGTGAGTCAAAGCTATTGAATGTTCACTGCAAATCGAGAGAACAAGATCTGGTCACTCCAATTGTTCAATAGTGACTAATCTGCTGCATCTCGCAGCTCATTGGAGCCGATTGCGCAATCTACTTGGCGGAGTATGTCAACAACGACGAGATCTGCTACCAATTGTCGACGACGTGGGGCCGAAAGAGATCTCGTCACTATTGACATACTCCGCCAAATAGATTGTGCAATTGGCTCCGATGAGCCGTGAGATGCAGCAGATTAGTCACTATTGAACAATTGGAGTGACCGGATCTTGTTCTCTCGATTTGCAGTGAACATTCAATAGCTTTGACTCACTCTCACTCTCTTTCTCTTTACCCACATACACACACACACACACACACACATATATATATATTCATTGTGTGTGGTTGTTTTTCATTTTCAATAGAATTCTAGACAAAGCAAGCGAGAAGACGAAGCTGGTTCTCGATCTTCTTGCTTGTTCTTGCTCTCTCAAGAACTATACATATATATATATATAGAGAGAGAGAGAGAGAGAGAGAGGGAGATATTTGGCATTGTGGGTGGAGGGAGATGGGGAAGATAGCCAACACTATACATGGGTTGAAGCCAACAATGATGATGGTGGTGGTTTAGGCTGCATTGGCAGGAAACAGTGTATTCTACAAACTCACTTCGAGTATTGAAATGAGCATGAGGGTCTTGATTGCCTATCTCGCTTTGTCTTTGTTGCTACCTTCATTGTCCCTCTCGCTTTACTCCTTGAAAGGTCTTCTATCTATACATATATATGCGCTTCTGGGTTTTGATACGTTTTATTTATTTATTTATTTATTTTGATAACGAGTTTTGATCATTTGAATATATATATATATACATGTTTTTTTTTTTCTTTTTATTTTAGAAAATATGGAAATTTGTTTAGTTTTGTTCCTTTACTATTGGGTTGTATTATTTCCAAGGACAGAACCAGAAATTCATTTGCAGGGGCCAAGATACGAATAAGTTTTTTTATATGAATTGACAAAATAGGCTTTCCATAGGCTTGAGTCACTCAATATAATTAACAAATATTTAATGGGACTATTCTAGAGGTAATTGATTGATTGAATTCTACAAAATGGACATAGTAATTGATTTTACATAATAGCTACAAGATAATTAGTTAATTAAAAAACTAAAATTACGAAATTCATTAAGACAAAATGTATTTATATTTTATTGTAAATATAACTATTGTATGGGAACTAATTAATGTTAAATCAATTTTCTTTTATATTATAAACAAAGTTTTTGTTATAGTTTAATTACAAAAATAATTTTTAATTATTTGTTTTAATCCATGCATGCACGGGTATCATGCTAGTGTATATATATAAATATATTCTTTTTAGATAAATAGCACACAAATAGCACTGCATGATAGCCGTCTGATGGGTACAAGATTAAAAGGTTGGGATTGGGTACAATGACAAGCAAGGCGACGGTGGCTAGGACATTGATGTGCATAGGTGGGACCATGTTGCTCACTTTCTACAAAAGGTAGAGCTCACTAGGTCAACCAACGTTGACCTTTTGCATCACACGGGTGGACACGTGGAAAAACTACACCTACGTGATCGTAATCACATGTTTGGAGTTTTATTGGTTGTGTCCTGTTGTTTCCTTAGTGCAATGAGATTGATTGTTTAGGTGATCTTGCAACAACAACCAACAAATTAAATAATAATAAAAAATTAAAAAAGAAATTTACTTAAATGACCTTAACTAATGTCATTTATTCCGAATGTGTCCTACTTGTTGGGCCAAATAAGATGATCTGAGACTACCATTGTGTGTACTCTACCACTACTCTGATGATCACGATGGAAGCAATATAGGCTGTTGGATTTGCACTCTACATTGATAAAGACTGGAGTGAGTGAAAGTTGGGACGGAACCTTAGACTACTAGCTATCTCTTACTCGTATGTATCTTTGTACTAGAAGCACACATTTAGTACACATGCATGTGCAAAAATAAAAGACGATTATAACTGTCATTTAGCAACAAAAAATTTGCCTATACTTGGAAAGTTAAAAAAATGTTTACTTCACAAATAAATTGTGTTACTATAAGAATAATATAAGTTGGCTTAAGTTATTATTCTTATAATATAATCATTTTTTTTTATAATTATTTTCAAGTATAGTCAATTTTTTTTTGCTAAATGACGATTACAACCGTCTTTCATTTCTCCACATGCATGTGTACTAAATGTGTGCTTCTAGTACAAGGATACATATCGAATAAGAGACAGCTAGTAGTCTGAGGTTCCATCCCAACTTCCACTTACTCCAGTCTCTAGCCGTGCAGAGTACAAATCCAGTGGCCTGGATTACTCTCATTGTGATCATCAGAACAGGGCTAGAGCACACACAAGGGTATAGTTCCAGATCATCTTAGCCTGGCCCAACAAGTAGGACACATTCGGAATAAATGACATTAGTCAAGGTCATTTAAGTAAATTTCTTATTTATCATTTTAATTTTTTTTATTTAATTTGTTGGTTGTTGCAAGAGCACTTGAACAATCAATCTCATTGCAATAGAGAAACAACAAGACACAACCAATAAAGCTCCTAACACGTGATTACGATCATATGAGTATGGTGTTGCCACATGTCCACCCTTGCGATGCAAAATGTCAACATTGATTAACTCAGATGTTGAGCTATGTTCCTTTGTAGAAAGTGAGCAACATAGCCCCACCTATGCATATCAATGTCCCAGCGACTTTTGCCTTGTCTGTCATTGTACGCAATCTCAGCCTCTCCATCCTGTACCCATCATACCTAACCCACTACGTGGGTGTCGGTTAATTGGTGATGTGTTTGGGTCTTCATGATGCAAAGACAATTGGATGGAGGTAGCTACTAGTGGATCAAGGAGGTGGTGATGGTGGGTTGTCGATTTACAGAAAGAGTATGAATACAAAATAGAGGGAAGAAGAGGAGATGGGTGCAAGCCGAGCTAGGCTAGGTGGGATTAGGTTTCATGGGTGATTCATGTTGGCTGCAAAGGTGGTGCTTGGTAGGAGCAACATAGGGCGGCTAGCTGGTAGTGGCCGTAGTAGAGATTGTGTGCCATATGCGTGTTTAATGGTGTCCCTATGTAAATCATATCCACCATCCAGTGCTGAAATTAATGATGTTTGGTGGTGAAGACTAGTTCCTGTTGGTGGTAGTGAGTTAGCTACATATACAAGTGTACTATGGATCCTATATATACAAGTGTAAATCAGACCTATAGAGATGAGGCTGGGATACCCATCCTACATGTAGGTAGGGTCATATAATTGCTGTAATTGTACATGTTGGAGCCACCCACTTGTATATAGGAGTGAAAAATTAAATATATATATATGATTATATGTAACATTTTTCTTTGAGAGTTCAGAAGTAAACTGAATTGTGGACAATGTTTACACAAAACAACTAGTTTTTCAAAGGAATAATAAATATTTATATTCTTGTGTGATTACATACTGAATAAATAAACAACAAGAGCAATTAAGATTTAGGTCATTTTACAATACACACTTTTAAAAATGTACATATTATATGTAAGTCATGACGTTTTGTGATATTGATAATACAAAGTTTCATAACCAAATTACTTTTGGTCATCACTAAATACAGTTCGAGATATATCTAAATACCTCTTTGGTCATAACCAAAATAACAATATAACAAAGTCATAACAAACACCATAATAAGTCATAACCAACACGAAAATGACTCATAACTAAATACTCCAAATATCATTTGAGACATAACTAAAGACTTTTTGGATAATGACCAAAATAACAACTGTCATAAATAAATCATAATTTAACACTACAATCAATCATAATAAATTTATAACCAATACCACAATTAGTTAGCAAAAGAATATTGGGTATATAGACACCCTTTTTTTTAAATATGTATTATAGAAGGGGTACTTACGTGTAGGTCCTAATAAGTGGACTTATTGTCTAATAGGTCCTATGAAAAAAATTTATCATAAAAAAATGTCACTAATTGTAAGTTTTAGCGACAATTTATAAAAATCATGACAAAAAAAGTCACTAATTGTCAATTTTTAGCGACATGTAAAAAATTGTCACAAAAAAATATATTTTTAGCAATAATTTTAAAAACACTTATTTTCAATAAGACTTAATAGGAATTAAGTCTAACTATTAGGACTTATTGGTAGTTTACCCACATCGATCTTCATCTTTAAGGGTTGATCACCGAGTATTTTGAAGGACATTAGATCAGAGTAGTTAAGATTATCATTAGGGAGGAGAGTTTATAGTAGAATATAATTCATGTTAGAGGGGAAACACTGTGAATCACAGTATTGTTGTCTCATTTTTGTTTCTGATAGAAGGAAAGCAACTGAAACTTCTAACATTTAAAAATTTAGGAACCTCAACTATCAAACACTTTTAAGTAGGATTTATAATTATATACATTTGTATTTAGGGACGTATTACTAATTTTTCCTTTTATTAAATCCCATCATTTTTAGTTAGATTTTTAGTAGAAATGAAATAGATAAAATAAGAAAGTTCTATTTCTTATCAATTTTCACTATAATTTATAAACTTAACATGATGAGAAAGAGTTTTAGGATTTTGTTTTAAAATATACATATTTATTTGATAAAGAAAAGAAAAGGGTAAAGTGCACTATTATTTTATATATATAGATGAGTAATGCTATAAAAATATATATATATATATACATAATAAATAATGGTTGTATTTGAACTTTTCATTTTAAAAGATAATACTCTTTAAAAATAATATGATCCCTATCATAATATTTTAGTAATACTATAAAAATTTGGACAAATTGCATTTCAGTGTATGATAAAAAATAAATTGCATTTCAGTGGTAAAGTTTACCAACTTTAATAATTAAAGTGATAAACTTTTTCACAACTTTACAATTTTTTTTTTTTTTTTTTTTGTCTCGCTACTGATTTGCAATTTTTATTTTTTTTTTTTATTTTTTTTTATTTTTTTACAGTATATCACAATAAAACAATTGAGCTTACCCAAGTAACCCACAAAGAAAAGCTTGGCACGTCACTTTCCATGTTAACTTTGGTCTGCTTTTCCTGTAATCACAAATCAACTCACATCTCAACAACACAATATTACTAGGAATGGCAACGGGGCGGGGCGGGGCCGGGGATCACCCTCCCCGTCCCCGATCCCCGAAGGCACAAAAGTCCCCGTCCCCGTCCCCGATCCCCGGCGGGGAACCCATCACCCTCCCCACCCCCGCCCCCAACGGGGATCGGGGATCCCCGACCCCGAAAAATCCCCGTAAAAAACAGCATCCACAACAAACAACAACCCCCAACAGAACAGATCAACAACAACCAAAACATTACAACAAAAAAAAAAAGGACAGATCTGAACCAAAAAAAATGTATACATATACACCGATCTGGACAGATCTGAACCCAAAAAAATGGACAGATCTGAACATTACAACAACCACAACATTACAACATTACATGTATACATATATAACAGATGAACCAAAAAAAAAATGATACTGATACACACTCACACACACATACATGTATATATATACACCGATCTGGGTGGATCGCGCACGGATCTGGTCTGGATGGCCGAAACATGGCTGAAACATGGCCGAAACATGATCTGACGGAGGACGAAACATGATCTGACGGAGGACGGAGGACGGCAGAGCGGCGCCGGTGGTTCTTGAGGGTGGTGACCTTGGCGAAGGTGGAGATGCACTGGATCTGATTTGGATGGTCTGGATCGACATGGGTTTGAGAGAGCTGAAAGACAGAAGAGAGGAACAAGAGAGTGCGAGAGAGAGGAGTTGAAAGTCAGTCAACTGAGTTGAGAGTCAGTTGAGAGTATATATGAGAAAAAGAGAGAGAGAGTGTTATATAAATATAATAATATAAAAGAGAGAGAGAGTGTTATATAAATATAATAATATAACTAAACATATATAAACCTTCGGGGAAAAACTAAACATATACCGCGGGGATTTCTCGGGGAAATGTCGGGCCGGGGCCGGGGCCGGGGCCGGAAAATGTATCCCCGTCCCCGGCCCGAAATTGATCGGGGATGAATTTTTGAATACCATCCCCTCCCCGTCGGGGGTATTTTTCGGGGAAAAACCGCTTAAATCGGGGTCGGGATCGGGGATCCCCGTCGGGCCGGTTTCAAATTGCCATCTCTAAATATTACAACAAACACAAAAATACATATAAGTTAAATTCACTTTGTCTTTTTGTTTTCCATTTCTCTTGCGGATTCATGAAATAATACAACCCAATAGTAAAGGAACAAAGCTAAAGAGCTTTCCATATTTTCTAAAATAAAAAGAAAAACAAATATGTATATACTCAAATGATCAAAACCCATTATTAAAATAAATATATATATAAAAAAAAAAAAAAACTTTGATCAAAACCCAGAAGCTTTTATATATACATGTAAGACCTTTCAAGGAGGAGAGCGAGAGGGACAATGAAGGCAGCACCAAAGAGAAAGCGATAGGCAATGAGAAAAAAAACCCCACAATGAATATATGTGTGGGT
Source organism: Camellia granthamiana (assembly GCA_036172215.1). Lineage (NCBI taxonomy): Eukaryota > Viridiplantae > Streptophyta > Magnoliopsida > Ericales > Theaceae > Camellia > Camellia granthamiana. The sequence goes on along the minus strand of CM069908.1, from coordinate 120,480,176 downwards.
TGGGTAGAGAGAGAGAGAGAGAGAGATAGAGAGAGAGAGAGCGAGTCAGTCGGGAGTTCTTCAATGAGCGTTAAGTGTAAATCCTAAGACGTCGTTTTGGTGAGTAATTTGACAATTAAAAAAAGAAAAGAAAAAGCAGATCTGAATCGATCAAGAAATAGAGAAGGAGAGAGAGAGAGAGACGCTGAATCGATCAAGAAAATCTTGGTGAAGCTGGTGAGTTCATAATCTCTACCCTCGGAACATTTTCTCTATCACTTTGAATGCAATGTTTGCTTTCCTTTGTCAAGACATTGTGGTTCGGTAGGAATTTCAGCCACAACCCATCTGGGTTTTCTTCAAAATCTATACAGATTCAAGACATTGTGGTTCTGTTGGAATTTCAGCCACAACCCATCTGGGTTTTCTTCAAAATCTATACAGATTCAAAAATCAAAACTACTCCAAAAAAATATAAAAAATGACTAGATTGCAAAATTGATGAGGGTGAAGAAGGCCCACCTCTGTTGTTGTTGTCGTCGTCGTCGTTTTGTTGGGAGTCCCTCCTTGAAGAACAACAGGGTTTGATGAGAGGTTTTTGAATCCTTGAAAAAGTAGACCATAAATTGTGAGGTGTCAAAAAGCTTCCGAATCGGAATCGAATATCCATTTGAATCTGTGTATATGATTCTTCTACTTGGTGATAATGCAATATGGTTTCTCAATCTCAGCCAGAGCTTCAATCTGAGACTCTCTCTCTCTCACTCAGTGTGTATGTATGTGTTATCAGACTGACTGAGCTTCAATCTGACTTTTTTTTTTCTTTTTTTCTTTTGAAATTAACTCACCTAATCTCAGCCAAGATCACTCTAGCTGATCACTCTAGGATTTACACTCTAGATCTTAACGCCTTGAGCGAGATAGGCAGAGAGAGAGAGAGAGAGAACGAGGTTGGTATTGATTAAAGAGACCTGAGGAGCCTCTGATATGGTGCTGGTGTACTCATGCACTTTGCGCTTCCACATGCACTTTGCGCTTCCATACAGTTGACGGTAGAAAAAAAATAATAAGGTGAAGTTTGGTATCCTCAAAAAAAAAAAATTTAAAAGTCAAAAAATTATTATTTTATTTAAATTATATTATTTTATTTATATTAATTCTCTATCACACCATTTTAAATCTAATCTATATTTTATAAAAAGTTAAAAAGTATATTTATTTAGAACATCTCAAATAACCCCTAAATAATATTTGAGTCTTAATAGATCTCTAAAGATGGGTCTCATATTATGATTTGATATTGGACGAATTATACTAACAGTCTCTATAATTTGGAACTCGTGTCATTTTGGTCCTTAACTTTTCAATTATGTCAGATGTGACTCTAAATTTTGAATTTTGTTTCAAATAAGGACAATTGAAAATACCATTGTTTATTTTTAATTGCAAAATCGTCAATTTGATAAAATATAAACTAATTTGACAAAAATAAATGTCAAAAAAATATTTTTAAATTTTTAAAAATTATTTCTACCCACTAAAAATAAAATTATGTAAAATTAATAAATCTTCTAAACATTTATTTATTTATTTTTTACCAAAATTTTTTTATTATGTATTTAGATGATAATCATGTAATGGGTGGATATTGAGATTTTAATGTATAATCGATGTATTTAATATATGAGATATTTTTAGTTTTGAATTTTTTTTTTTTTGATTTAATGGATTAATTTAATAATGATATCAAAAGTTGTTACCATATTTGACTTTTGAAAAAATAAAAACTAATTTAATGAAAATAAAAACAGCTACCCATTACATAATCATCATCGAAACACATAATAAAAATTAATTTCGTAAAATAAATAAATGTTTAAAAGATTTATCAATTTTACATAATTTTATCTTTAGTGGGTACAAATAATTTTTAGAAATTCAAAAATATTTTTTTGATTTTTTCAAATCAGTTTATATTTTATCAAATTGACGATTTTGTCCTTAAAATTAAGTAATGATATATTCAATTGTCCGTATTTGGAATAAAATTCAAAATTCAGGGTCAAATGTGTCATAATTGAAAAGTCAATGACTAAAGTGACACAAACCCCAAACTATATGGACCATTAGCATAATTTGTCCTTTGATATTTTGATTTTTTTTTTTTTTTGACACATCACTAGAGTTCATATTAGAGTTCTAGTTTTAAAGTTCTCTATCACTATCCAAAAAAAGAAAAGAAAAAGACAAATTATAATGGAAAAAAAGATAAATTAGAGCTCTTTTAGAGTTTTAAAACATTTTCCTTTGCCATATTTGTAGGCTAAATTCCATTAATAAAAAAATTAAAAATACATAAATAGATTTGTGCTGAAGGATTGTATTCAGTATTTCGTTTATGTGTTTTAATTAGGGGTGTGCGTGGTGTGAATTAGTATGATTTATAGATAAAAGAAAAATTGCACGACGGGTGACAGATTGACAAAATTGTCATTAAAAATTATCATTTTTCTATCAAAAATCGACAGTTTGATTGACAAATAATGACAGTTTCAACTTGACAATTTGAACAAATTGGGAATTTGTAAAAAAATATATATAATTCAAATTACAAAACTTGAATCAAAGATTTAAAAAATCTAATTTATAAATTAACTATAATAATTAAAATTAAAATAGATATCCATTCATCTAACACAATGACAAACCAATAAACCAAAAATCCAAATAATTGCAAGTGTTTTTCCTATTGTAAGACTCAACCAAATAATAATGCAAGCCTTTTTCCTGTTTTCATGGATGTGGTGCTCCATCTCTTTCAAGCTCACTGTTCCTACTTTTTGGGGGTATTTTACCTACAACAAGAAGAAGAAGTAGTAGTAGTGTAGATCTTTACTCATACCCACTTACAAGTTACAAGTCGGTGTTTGTGTGTGTTTCAAGAAGTGTAGAAGTGTGTGTTTCAAGAAGAAGTGTAGATCTGTTTTCTGATTTTTTCTTGTGAAACTTTTAGATGAAAGAAGGGGTTAATTTTGTCATACCCACTTACAAGTTACAAGTGGGTGTCTGGGGCTAACACACCTTTTTTTTCTTTTCTTTTTTAAATATCTTTTTTTAATTTTTTAACCAAACACAACCTGACGAAATTGATTATTTAAAATTACAAAAATGCTTGGGACCTCTAATTTAGGGGTACCACTAGTGATGTGGCAGTGGGTCCTCCACTGCCACAGCCAATCATGTGTCTTGATTTTTTTTTTTTTTTTTTTTTTTTTTCCTTTTCCACCTCATTAGAGGTGAGTTTAGAGATGCCTTTTTAGAGGTCTCTAGCATTGTTGTTAAAATTATTCTATAATTTTCTATAATTAATATAGGTCAAATCAAACCCTTGGTATTACATTAAAAATTACAGTGAAAGACAATTTTACCCACAAGGTTTAGCCACGTCATCTAACTCAACTCCATTTCTTTCTTCCATCTACAGAAAATACCCACAAACCCATAAATTTGCAAAAAAATTGACTCAACTGTGGACAGAAAATTTGCAAAAAATTAAAAAACAAACATAAAACATATATATACATACAAACACCAACAAATTCAGAAATTTGGAAGGAAAGGGAAAAAAAAAATGCCATACATGAGAAGATCAACGTTGATGATCGTCGTCACCGTTAAGGGTGATAAAAAATTGTCATTACCGTTGATGGTGACGGTCGTCATTATTGTTGATGATCTCGATCTTGATCTCATTCTCATTCTTTGTCAGCGATATTCACAAAGCTTGGTTGACATATGAAGTGAAAGTTGGGTTATGAATGAAGCAAATTCAGAGCTCGTTGGGCATTGACTAATATAGTCAATTTTTTTGTGTTTAAACTTTTTTAACCTAACTTTTTTAATCTCGTTTGGTTTTTATTTTGGGGCTTTTTTGACTTGTAAGAGAAAAAAATGTAATAATTATGTGTAAAAAGTAATATTTGTGTTATTAATTTTTGTAATTAATTTTATCTTTATGTGATTATTTAGCCCAAACATAAATGTTAAATCGGGGCTCAATTGTGTTAATTGCATAGTCTTTCGATACCACTTTTTCAAAACCAGGGACTGGTTTTGGCCTCTTATTATTTTATATATTTTTATATAAAAGTAATTTAATATAATAATATATCTATAAAATATAATTTTTAACATTAAAATATGTCAAAAATGTGAAAGGTTTTTTATGTAATTTCATATTGTTAATCCCACACAAACAAATTTCACGAAAGAAACATAATTTTACTTAATTTGTTTACTAACCATTCCCGTACTAGTAATTTCTCCGCTAACAATCATATCCATCTTAAAACAAACGGTCCCTTAAGTCAATGCATGGAATGGAAAATTAACCCAAATTCTATGCATAATTTCCAAAACCTCTCCACCCAATTAATTCTACCAACCAACCTTAGAGTTTTTTTTTTTTAATATTCTAAAAAAAATAATAATTTAGAGTATTGACCCACTTTTCAAACTATTTAAAAAACTAATCTATTTTTTGAAATTGTATGTTGAAAATGGGATTTTGAAATTAAAATTACATTTTCAAAATGCAATTTTAAAAAGTAAGTTAATTTCTTAAATAGTTTGAAAAGTGGGTCAATTCCATAAAAAAAAAAATTTTTGTGTGTGTAATATTTAAAAAAAAAACTCACCAACCTTAATGGCAGGATAGAAAATAAAAATACAAAAGGGTAAAATAGAAGAAAAAAAGGTAAATTACAAATACACCCCTGAGATTTGATTAAAATACAAATCGCCCCTGTAGTTTTAAAAATTACATTACACTCCTTGAGATCTTTAATTTCATAACAAATCGCCCATTTTATTAATAAATCATCAATTCAATTAACAGTTTTTAATGATATTAAAAATATGTTTCAATTAATAATTTAGGTAATTTTCTTATTGTATAGGAGAACAATTATTAATTTCATTTTTTTAGTTAATTTTGTTAAATAAAAAATTCTAATAAGGGGATATTTGTAATTTTTCAAACTACAAGGAGACAATCTGTATTTTAAGCAAATCTCAAGAGGTGTACTTGTAATTTACCCAAGAAAACAAATACAAACCTTATAATTGTACAAAATTTAGGATTTTTTTATAATTTGAATAAATTGTAAATATACTTTTAGGGCATGTTTGATTGGATGGATTAGAGCATGAGATTGGGATTATTAATTCGTGGGTCCAATTATCCTATGTTTGTTTTAACATTTTGGTTTAGGATTATTAATCCAATCGATAATTAATCCAACAAATTTGTAAGATTATTTGTAATGGGGTAGGGGTGGGATTATTATTCCAATGGATATTAATCCAATTGGATAGTGAATACCATACTAATTTAATAAGATTATTAATACTTCACTATTAATCTTGTGAATCAAACATGACATTAAGGTTCGCACAGCACCATAACGATGTAAACTTTTTAGGTGCTCATCTTTTAAGTCTATTGAACATGAAGTTGAAATTGAAAAAATTTAAAACTGTCAATTTATTTTGTTATAAACATTAAATTTATTTATTTATTTTTTTTTTGAATACCTAATATTTAATTTTACAAAAGGTCTAGGTAGATAGTCAAATGTTGAGAATATAACAATCATATAAACAATCACTCTAAAATCACTTTTTAAAAGAGGGGAGAAATGTTATGGTATAACTTTATCACAAAATATGCATTCTATCATAAAATGTGTAATTTCACCACAAAAATTAGTAACATCAATTACAAAATGCATAATTTCGTAACAATTTGGCTTAATGTTCAAAATTTGATGATTGATGTTACAAAAATTTGTGACTTCGTTATAATATTTTTTGTAATACCAATTTATAGTAAGATTATGCATTTTATGATTGATGTTACAAAATTTTATAACAAATTTACTTTTTTTTTTGTGATAAAATTTATGTGATATGCAACTCTAAAGAGATGCACATTATAGCATTTTTCAAAAAAAAAAAAAAAAGCTCTATAAAATTTAGATTCCTAATTTATTTATTTATTTATTTTTATAGTCACATGGTATAAGAGTGTAAAAATAACCCGCGATCTGAGGTAGGCCTGGCCCGTTTGGGCCCCGACCCGAGCCCAACCCGTGACCCTAGGTCAAGGCTTAGGCCATTTATTTTGACGCCTGACCCGACCCGCACTAGCCCGGCTCGTCAGCCCACTTGAGGACCATTCAAGACGCGGCCCGAGACCTAGTGTTCTTTTAGTGAAAAATAATAACATTTTGGTAAAAAAATAATAAAAAAAAACAAAAAAAATATTTAAGCCCACCCAAGCCTGAACCCAGGCCTAGGTTCAGGCCCACCGCCCTGCCTAAGGACCGAATACTCCTAGGGCCTTGGCCTAATTTTCTAATTCGTGAACCGACTTGTTTCGACCCAAATTTTGACAGGAACTCGCGAGACCCTACATGGACCGCGTAAGCCGGGCTAGGCCAAATTGACACCCCCATGGTGTATCGGCGGGAAGGGCCATTGGATAGTGACAGGCGTATAATTCAATTTGTGCACTAATCCAACTTGAGGGCAAAATAGGAATCAAAGTACAAGCTAACTTATATATATATAGAGACAAATTACATTAATGATCTCTATAATTTGGATCTTATGTCACTTTAGTTCTTAATTTTTTAATTATGACACATTTGACCTTAAATTTGGAATCTTATTCCAAATAAAAACAATTGAAAATATCATTGCTTAATTTTAAGGGCAAAGTAGTCAATTTTATAAAATATAAACTAATTAAAATAAATGTCAAAAAAATATTTTTGAATTTTTAAAAATTATTTCTACCTACCAAAGATAAAATTATGTAAAGGGTAAATTACACTGACACCTCCTGAGGTTTATATTTATTACAGTTTTCCCCCTCACATTTGGGAAATTACATTGACCCCCTTGTTAATTTAATTTTATGTATGATAATCATTACGGTGAGGGGGGGAACTGTTATGAAACTTTAAACCTCAGGGAGCAATCTGTAATGAAACTTTAAACTTCAGGAAGGGGGATGTAATTTCCAAAAGGTGAATGAGAGAACTGTAATAAACATAAATCTCAGGGGATGTCAATATAATTTACCCATATGTAAAATTGATAAATCCTTTACACATTTTTTTTTTACCAAATTAAGTTTTATTATGTGTTTGGATGATGATCATATAATGGGTGGTTATTTTTATTTTCATTAAATTAGTTTCTATTTTTTCAAAAGTCAAATATGGTGATAACTTTGATATCATTATTAAACCAACTATTAAATCAAAAAATCTAAAAATAAAAATATTTCATATATTAAATATATCAATTACACATTAGAAACCTAACAACCACCCATTACATGATCGTCATCTAAACACATAATAAAAATTAATTTTATAAAATAAATAAATGCTTAAAAGATTTATCAATTTTACATAATTTTATCTTTGGTGGGTAGAAATAATTTTTAAAAATTCAAAAATATTTTTTTTGACATTTATTTTTGTTAAATTAGTTTATATTATATTAAATTGACGATTTTGTCCTTAAAATTGAGTAATGGTCTTCAATTGTCTTTATTTAAAACAAGATTCAAAATTCAGGGTCAAATATGTCACAATTGAAAAGTCAAGAACCAAAGTGACACGAGCCCCAAACTATTGGAACTGATAGTGTAATTCGCCCTAAGATATATAATAATAAGATGGTAGGTCAGATCGGTTAAAGTGAACGGGTTAACTTTCTCAAACTGCCATCTACAACAACCCGCAAGGCCTGGACTCTACTAGTCCAACTTGCCCCGCAAGGATTAAAAAAATACACGATTTGATATAGTTCGGGCAATTTTGACAATTTTAACGATATTTTATATAGGGTTATTTTGGAAAGTAAGTTAAAAAATAAATTTTTGATCTTTTTAACTTTTTTAAAAAATGTGTAAAATAATAAAGAGGTAATGTGATAAAAAAAATTAAAAATTAACTTTTAACCTGACTTTTAACATCTTACCAAAAGAGGACAAAGTTCTAATTTTGATGACATTTTATATTTTTTTACTTTTTATAGACGTGTATACCATTTTGAATTGCACAGTTCAAAATAAATAAAAAAAAGTGTTAAAAAATTACATTAAAGGAAAAAAAAAAAAAAAAAACTGTTGTACTTTTTTTTAAACTTTTTAAATTCTTTTACACTTAGGTGAATTTTTTTTTAAAAATTTGACACTATTTTTTAAAAAAAATACGAAACAAAGTTGCTTGTCTGATAAAATGTTGTTGTACTTGGTCCAAAGAGTGAGAAACCACGTGACGACACTTGGCTAACCTGATCAGCCACATGGGTTTGTTCGGTGCTCCATCTTCTGGGCTAGTAGTAGAATACTCTTACCAAAAGCGCTAGTTTTTTTTTTTAAAGAAATTTACTCATAAGTCCTAGTTTTTGAAAAGTTAAATCATTTAGTTTTAAAAGTTTTCTTATGTTTCATTTAGTCTCATTTGCACATCAATATAATATTCGAAACATTAATCTGATATTCGAAACATTAATCTGATGTTTGAAACATTGTAATGGGATCTTTCAGTCTATAAAAAAACTTTTAGGACTAAACAGTGTATAAGTTATTAATTTGAGATTTATTGGTGCATCCCCCCTTTTTTTTTTCTTCTTCTTCGGCAAATGTTAGTTGTCAAATTAATAATTATGGGAGAAAATCTCTCCACCCTTGATAAAGGGATCTACGTATTTGCACTTCCTTAATTTAACCCTCTAAAGATAATTGAACCCATAACTTCCTTAGAACTAAATCTGAGAGAAGGCATGATGGCCAACTAAATTAAGTCTAATTGGTTTGTCTTTAATGTTAAAAGAAGTAGAAAACAATGTTTCAAATGCATAAAAAATATGTTAAATTATATTCAGTGCGTTTGGTTTGAGTTTTTTGGATTAAATTTTTTGAAAACTGAATTTTTTGGTTTTCGTGTTTTTTTTGTTTTTAGTGAATATTTTTAAAATTTTAAACATTTTTTTACTTTTTTAGATGCACCTTATTTAGATGTATCTAAAAAGTAAAAAATTTGTGAAAAAATATTTTTAAAAATTAATAAATACATAAAAATATAAAAAATGTACTGAATTCTCGTATTTTTTTTTTATTTATATTTTTTGGTATTTAGTGAATTTTTAAAAGGTTTTTTTCACAAATTTTTTACTTTTTAGGTATATTTATGTTAGGTATGTCTAAAAAGTAAAAAAAATTGCTTAAAACATTAAAAAATTCAGTAAAAACAAAGAACACGAAAAATAAAAAAATAAAATTTTCTGAAAAGAGTTTTTGGAAAACTCTAACCAAACTTTAATTTTAATTTTAATTTTAATTTTAATTTGTTTGATAACCCAGTAAGCTATCATTAGCATGGCCTTTATATCTGTGGAGGGTACAAATATAAGGTTAAGCCTAAATAGACCAATCACCACAGAAATTAAGATTTTAAAGATAAAAATTTAGAAATAAAATATTTTTTTCATCAAAAAATATTATTATTTTATTTTTAACGACAAAATTAGATATTTAGTGATGAATTACTAATCTTTTGTGATAAAAAGTTATTTCAAAAACTAAAAAAAAAAAAAAAAATTAGATCAAATTATTTTGTTTCTAAAAGTACATTTATTAGCAACGTTTTCAAAAATTTGTCCCTAAAAGCTTATTTTTTGACTTTTTAGTAACTATCTTTGCAATAACTTAAATTAATGAAATTTATTCTTTTAGAGACAAAAAAAAAAATTATTCTATAAAACTCTTATATGTTGTACTGAATGTAAACCAAAAAAATTCATCTAATACATTCATTTTCTCTTCCATAGAATGACCGATCATTATACTGAGATTGTCGAAGAGTTCTCCCGACCTACCTAGGCGGGAGTGATCTCTGATTTTAGTTTTTCTTGTAGATCAAAGGAGTGAGCACATCATCTTGTTATTTCCATGTGGAGATAATTTCACTATCCACAATTTTAAATCTCATTTTGTTTTTTGTTTTTTTTTAATTATAATATTTAACTCTACACAGTTTTATCAAATTATAATGTGACCCCTCTTTTGGATTGGTATTAAACTTCTTAACAAAAATTATCGTGTGACTATCACATGAATAATTTTTGGAGAAAAAAAATGTTTTTAATTTCTTCTATATATTTTCTAAATCTATCACAAAAGGAATGGCCAGTAGTTATATTTAGTAAATATAATAAATAGAGAAATATATTGAAAAAATATAGAATAAGTAAAACATTGAAAAATTTACAATTTTATCTTCAGAGACCCTTGATATTTTCCATTAAGACATTTAAAAATTATCACATTATAACTTGATTAAAATTATAAAAATTGATTGTTACAATTAAAAAATAAGAGATTAAAAATCAAATTTAATGTAAAATGAAGAGTGGAAATTATAATTTGTCCCATATATATATACACACAGATATGGGACATGCTGTCACAGCAAAACAGCGCCGAAAGTCCATACTTTCCTCCCCTTTGCATTCTACAAGTTCAAAGATATAACAAAATACGTACCCAAAACAAGACTCTACACAAAAAATAAAAAATAAAGGTCAGAACCATTTCTTCTAATTTTTTTTTTTTAAATCCAAAATATCATTTCATTAAATTCATAAAAACATTCATTACAAGGTGCAAACATAATGATAATGACACATTATATTTATTTATAAACTTTTAGGATATTTAGACACGCCTTATTAGCCACAAGTAAAGAATTATAAATATAATCTTTTTGTGCTTGACATTAGCTATCCACCATTACACTAACAGTCGGTACTTTTGTCTTCCCAAGTATTGTACAATCCACTAATTTTTCAGGTATTTAATATATTTAAATTTAAAAAAAAAATCAATAAATTTTATTTTAATTCCTTTTCTGTTTTGTTTTTTTCTTGCCAAAAAAATTGAGTTTATCCAACAATGCACAACCCATTGAGGCTTCATCATGTTAATGTCCCCCCCCCCCCCCCCCCAAAAAAAAAAAAAAAAAAGTTTGAAGGGGATGACATTTGATTAACATGGACCAATTGTCTTATTGTATTTTTTGACTTTTCACAAATATTGGGATCAGGCCACATTATTCTTTACTTATTTTAATGATTTTGGATGATTTGGAATGTATATGAATGAATTAAATTTAGAATGATATTGGATATTGAATTTGTATAATTTGGTTATTCATATTTGGCTTCATCAATAGCAATTCAAAGTCCTTTAAAATCTTAGACTAAACATCAAAATGAAATATTATTTTATTAAATCTTTAAAAAATTCAGACCTTTAATAAATATATATATATATATATATTTAGACAATAGAATAAGTGACCTAACAATTGAAATATCTATAAGCTTGGTCAGCTCTCATGTTGGCTAAACTAAATCATCAACATATCCTTGAGTGTAGAAAAAGTATCACATAGGTCTGCCTCATATCTTATATGGTATGCCATTATAATTCTATTGGTTATTTACTTACTATTTTCTATTTTTTCTCCTATGTATTATATAAAATATCTAATAGAATTGAAATAATACACAACCTAATTGAAATTTCTAAAATACAGGATAATTCCTCTTGAGTGTATGTTGGATTGTGCAATTGAATCTTTCAATTCCATCCAAACTGTCTCGGTACCCTTTCTAGCATCCTATCTATTGTTGGGAAACCATATAGGGCGTGTTTGATTCGTGGGATTGGAGGGGGGACTATTCACTATTTGGATTACAATTCAAATAGTGCTCCTTATCCGTCGTTTAATTTTTTTTAGTCCGCCGGACATGGAGTCCGGCCGGACTCCTTATCCCCCATATGGGGGAGTATTGTGTCCTGGGGGGAGGGTGGGACAGAATGTGGGGGACTATCCACTGTTAGGATTATATGCTAAAATGACCATTTTGACCCTCTACTATTTAATTATGTATTATATTTACTAAAATTGAATAAAATTTAAATGTCTCAATTTAAAAATAAAATAATTTTATTTAACTTTTTATTGATGTTTTATTTATTTAATTTTTTAAAATAATTTTTTATAGATATTTTATTGATGTTTTATTTTAAAATTTTGTTTATAATTTATTTAATTTCATTATTTAAATTTTAATAGGTGTTTTATTTAAAATTTATTTAAAATTTTAATTAAAAAAATAATATAAATTTTTTATACAGGTTATACAGTATTAAATGAAATTTTAATGATTTATTAAATAATATAAAAAAAATAATGTCCTCTGTATTTTATTAAAACAAATTTATTTAATAAATCATTGTGTAAAATTTTAAAACAGTAATGGTGTAAAAAATTTTAACACAGTAATGCTTACACAGTAATCAAATTTTTATAAAAGTAATGGTTACACAGTAATGGTTACACAGTAATCAAATTTTACCCTTTTATTTATTTATTTATTTATTTAAACAAAATAAATTTATTTAATTGTGTAAAAAATAAAATAAAATAATTTTTATTTAATCTAGCTAAAAATAATTAAAATATTAAAGATATGTTTAATATTGCTATTACTTAGTAAACAATTGAAAAAGGACAAAATAGTCTTTTGTTCATTTATCCTATCCAGTCCGTCCAACCAAACGTTGGATTCACTAAAAATAGTCCTTTCCAGACATCTAATCCCATGAAAAAACAAACACATGATACATATTCAATCCGACCAAATAGTCCGGGGGATTCACAGTCCCAGGACTCAAGTCCGATGGATTCTAATCCCCCCTTATCCAGTCCGCCTAATCAAACGCACCCATAGGGTGTGTTTGATTGGGGGACAAGGGGGGGGACTATCCACTATTTGGACTCCATGTTCGGCCTCCTTCCTTATCCGTCGTTTGATTTTTTTTTAGTTCGCCGGACTCCATGTCCCCCATATGGGGGACTATCCTGTCCTGGGGAGGGGAGGTGGGATTGTTTTGGGGGGACTAATCACTGTTTGGATTAGATGTGAAAATGACAATTTTGACCCTCTACTATTTAATTATGTATTATATTTAATAAAATTTAAATGTCTCAATTTAAAAATAAAATAATTTTATTTAACTTTTTATTAATGTTTAATTTATTTAATTTTTTAAAATAATTTTTTATAGATATTTTATTGATGTTTTATTTTAAAATTTTGTTTATGTTTTATTTAATTTCATTATTTAAATTTAATAGATGTTTTATTTAAACAATTAAATGTTTAATTTCAACAATAAATAATTTCATTTATTTAAATTATGTTTTATTTAAACATTTAAACATCAACATGTTTATTAAATTATTTCAACATCTGTACATCAACATGTATATTTATTTAAGGGAGATTTGGTGACAGACCCCTCACTGTCTAATTTATCTTTCAAAATGACAAGAATTATATACGTACTTTCAAAACCTCCTAATATTTTAAAATTTATTTTTTTTTACTATATTACCCTCATATCTATCAACTCTCCTATTAAGCCATCCTCTCAGTGTATTTCAGAGTAAAATTTTACTTTGAATGATAGTAAAATTTACTCTGATTCAGAGTAAAATTTTACTCTGAATCAGAGTAAAGTTTACGATGATTCAAAGTAAAATTTTATATTGTTAAGCAAATCAATATGTTTTTAATCAGAGTAAAATTTCACTTTGAATGATAGTAAACTTTACTCTGATTTAGAGTAAAATTTTACTCTGAATCAGAGTAAAGTTTACTATGATTCAAAATAAAATTTTATATTATTAAGCAAATCAACATGTTTTTTTTCAAAGTAAAATTTTACTTTGATTCAGAGTAAAATTTTACTCTGAAACTTTAAACAGAGCATTAGCAAATATATGATAGATTACATATTATTATAGTAAACCAGAGTAAAATTTTACTATCATTTAAACAGAGTATCAGCAAATAAAACAACTTTGACATATATTATCAAAGCAATCTAAGTAAAATTAATCTAATAGTGATTGAACAAATTATTAAGAATCAAATAGTGATTGAACAAATCTCTAACTCTAACTCGAACAATGATCGAAATGTATATCTATGAGAAGTTGAGCCCAAGCGTTGAGTTGCGTCTTTTATCATTATTGTGTTCTCTCTCTCTCTCTCTCTCTCTCTCTCACACACACACACACACACACACACACACACACACATACACACACACAGAGCTCTCTCCCACAAATCTTCACCATATCCGCACACACAGAGCTCTCTCCCACAAATCTTCACCATATCCGCATATCATCTCTCATACCTCCACAATCTCCATTGTCAATTGGTGTTGCTCATCGTCATAATCATCCGAAAAGAAAGTTACGAGTGATGATTTTTTCAGATCTTGAGACAAAGAGCTTATTCCTTAGGTGCAAACAACGAAGCCATTGATTCAAGATGAACTTTTGCTATTTTGATCTTCTTATTGTTTCTGTGAAGGCATTTGCTACCAGATCTGCTCACTCCGACCAGATCTCCTTTGAAACCCTAGCCATGAAGTCATTATCTATGTATAAGCAATAGTTGCATCAGACGAAGCTTGAGAGATTGAGATGGTGATTAGGGAAGATTTAGTTGAGGGTATAATAGTCTGATAAAATATTTAAATAATAAATTTTGTCCTTTATATAAGACTTTATAATTATGAGGGGGTTTTAAAAGTATAATTTTTTTCTTAGTCTTTTTAACAATAAAAGGAAGATAAGGGGGATTTATAGCCAAATTTCCCTTTATTTAACATCTATTAAATTATGTTTTAATACATCAACATTTGTTAATTGTTAATTACATCAACATTTGTTAATTGTTTAAACATAATCTGTACATCAACATTTATTTAATTGTTAATTGTTAATTGTTTAAACATAATCTGTACATCAAAATAATTTCAATGTTAATTGTTTAAATAAAAATTTAAACATTTAACCATTAGTATGTTTAATGTTTACTAAAAAATTTTATTTGTTTAAATAAAAATAATCTGTACCAGTCAAAAAATTTTGTCAATATTAGTATGTTTAAATATCTTTAAACAAAATTTAACCATTAGTATGTTTAATGTTTACTAAAAATAATTAAAATATTAAAGATATGTTTAATATTGCTATTACTTAGTAAACAATTAAAAAGGGTAAAATAGTCTTTTGTTATTTATCCTATCCAGTCCGTCCAACCAAACGTTGGATTCACTGAAAATAGTCCTATCCAGACATCTAATCCCATGAAAAAACAAACACAGGATACATATCCAATCTAACAAAATAGTCCGGGGGATTCACAGTCTCAGGACTCAAGTCTGATGGATTCTAATCCCTATTTTTCCAGTCCGTCCAATCAAACACACCGTGTACCCTTTTACGGGCGCATATATATTCATTCTATTATAAATTAGTATAATTTTAACATAAAATTTTATAATATTAATTATAAAATATGTCATTTCATTATAAATTAATATAATAAAATATTTAAAATTTTATAATTAATATTACAAAAAATTATATTTTTTATTATACTATTTTATAATAAAATTACACATTTTATTATAGGGTGTGCACACAGGCTTTCCCTAGTATTTCCCTTCCTAAACTTTGTGTTGGGGGTTGGTGCGTGGTCAGTGTAGACATAGTCCTTTAAGAGATCAGAGGCCACACCCCTTGTCATTTTCTCAAAAATAGGTCACTATGCATATTTACAATGGAAAATGACAGGCCACCCACTCATCAAAGTATTTCACACATTTTGCCTTATTGGTAACTTGTCTTGCAAATTACTTTGTGAAATGAATAAAGGACTAAGAGTCATGTGCAAAGCTCAATTGTGCTCACTAACTTGCATTATTATTTGTTTATATATCATCATATCATCCCTATTACTCATATAATTAGCATCTCACCTATAGAGTATTAGGGGAACTAACGGTTGTTCTTGGAAATTTGATAGCTTCCAAAAAAAATTTATTTATCTGAAAGAAAAAAGAGGAAACATTATTTATAAAAAAATCAAAATTTAGTGAAGCCCATAGGTAGGATAAATTATTTGGTAGCTCAAATATGTGGTCTCTAACATTACTCGGCAAGAGAATTGGACCCTTAATAATGAGATGTGTAACTATTTATAGAGTATATATATATATCTTTTTCTTGTTGGTTATGTATAAAATATATAGAATTCTATATATATCTTAGAATATATGTAGAATGTATACGTCTTTTTCTTATTGGTTGTGTTTGATCAGCAAAAATCAATTGTTAGCTATTAGAAAAAGATATATATATATTCTATACATAAAAATATATATATATATATATGTTGATTGTGTTTAACGTTAAAAAAATGTAGAAAAAAAAATATTGGAATGCAAAAAGAAAAAAATGTATAGAATATATATTACTAGAGAATATATTCTATATATCTTTTTTTTTATTAGTTGTGTTGTGTTTCATCGGCAAAAATCAATTGTTAGCTGTTAAAAAAAGATGTAGAATATACATAGAATATATATATATATATATATAAAACTATGTATAGAATATATATACATATATTTTTTTTTTGTTAGTTGTGTTTGATTGTTGAAAATAAATTGTTAGTTATTAAATTAATAGTCAAATGGCTGGACACCACTATAAACTAAAAAATTGTCATCCTTTATATTCTATATATTATGAATTTCATTTATGAAAATATAAAAAACTTATCAAAGAAATTAAAGGATACCATTACAAACACAACATGACCACCAAGTGAGTTGCATATATGCCACACCACCAACCATACCAAAAATGCCCTAATTTATGGGTCATAGGGGGTGAGAATTTACATTAAAAACTTTCCTACAAACTTTACTATTACTACTACACTAATAACTACTATACTCCCATGTTTACACATTCACATTCACCTCTGAACTTTTTCTTCCTCTTCTTCTGTCTTGTTCATTTTTGGAATGTCAAGGTCTAAAGCATTATTGTGTAGAATCGAAGGACTGCTTAGAACAATTGCTATGATGTTGTTACTACTATTTTCTATCAAGGTAGTAACAATGATATTGATACACTCCGATTCTTTAGAGCTCTTTGATGGTATCAGTTGAATTCTCTTCAACTATTTACCATTTCCCCACAAAACCATATGAGAGGGTAATTTATATCTAAATTGGGCCGAGCTAAGAAGGAGACTTCCATAGAAATTGGGCCGCGTAATGGACCGAGGTAAGGATAGATTTACTTCGGTCCAAGAACTAAACGAATATGGGCCGCGGTAGAAAAGGCTAGCAAGTGGGCCGCGGTCTAAGTGTTAGTTCGGTCCAAATGTGGAAGGGACTTTTTCAAGTGTTACCTCGGTCCAAACGTAATTACAAGTTACCAGTCGGAGTAGAGATAGTTATCTCGGCCATAGCACTCGGAGCCGAGGTAATGGCTTTTCTTGGTGGGCTTCGCTCTGGATAGCACAGTAGAAGCTTACTCTGGTTAGTTCGGTCCGAGAGAGGCTTGAAGTTAGGCCGGTCTAAAGATGCTTTGTAGTTAGACCGGTCTAGCGATACTTTGAAGTTAGCCCGGTCATGACATATTGTGGTTAGCTCGGTCTAATCACACCATGGTTTGTACATGAGATGCCGAGATAAAGAGTAGTGAAAGGAAGAACCGAACTAAAGATAGTTCGGCTTACTCTGCGGCTCAGCATAGCCATTCTTACCTCGGTCATATTGGAGTCTGGCCATGGTAAAACCATCTCACTTGGCTTAAGCAGTGAGGGGGTGTTGAAGGATAAGCATCATCTTTCAGGAGTATGAATCCTAGGAGGACTCTACGTGGAGGAGTAAGAGTCCTACTTGGATTGTGCTACGCGGAACCTATAAAAGCTCATAAACATCACCTATGGAGATGTAACACAACTTTGTTTCCTGAATATACAGAGCTTTTGCCTATTTGTCTTGCTTGCTGACTTAGGCATCGGAGAGGTTTCTGGCACACACCCGCCGGCCAGCTCACGTTTGTGTTTTCAGGTTGCAGAACGACGACGTACGGAGGAGTGTAGGCTTGATCAACAGGATTATACGAGAAGGTGTATTTCTTTCCCGTACACCATATATAAATGACACATTCGGATAAATTCGAAATAAATGACACATTCAGACGTAACTATTTACCTTTCATCTTATCCTGGTCAAACAACTAGGACATATTCGGAATAAATGGCATTAGTCAAGGTCATTTATGGAAATTACAGTAATAGAATATATATTTTTATTTTTATTTTTTTAATATATATTTTAAAATTTTTTGTTAGTTGTTGATTGTTTACCAGTTCAACGGCAAGTTCATCCGATTCAACTAAAATAGGCCAGTTCTGAAGCTTGGATGACTTAGAGGGTATATCTAGACCAGATAAATTCGTCAAACTAGCTGGTCCGTTCTGGTTTTCAAAACATTGCTCCTAATTCAACTCTCTCCTTTTAGGCAGAGTTGAACACATGAGCTCCTCCTTGAGATTAAACTTTTAAGAGAGTCATGGTATCCAATTAGACCTAGTTAGTTTAGAATATATTTCTATATGTAAAATTACATTAAGATTTTAATTTTTTTTGTCATTTTGTATTTTTTTTAATGATAACTCAATGTGCTATCATTAGCATGGCCTTTATATTAAATCTCACTTTGTTCCTTTATTTTTTTTAATTACAATGTTAATTTCGTATATTTTTTCTCAAGTTATAATATGACCCTTCTTTTAGATTAGTATTAAATTTTTTAATAAAATCTATCATGTGACCATCAAATGAATCTTTTTTCAGGACAAAAAAGTAATTTTCTTTGCTTTTTAATTTCTTCTATATATTTTTAATAGTATTTTCTCTTTGTGTTGTATTTTTCCTAAATCTATTAAAAAGCGAGTGATCGGTAGTGATGATTTTAGAAAATATTACTTGTGGGGGTCGCACTTTAAGTCCTGCCATTGTATTTAAAATTGTCTTTTTTTTTTTTTTTTTCTTTCTGCTGCAAATTTTTTTATTTGTGAATGATTTCCTCCCCTGGATCATCCTTCAAATTAATGGACCGATCAAAGCTAAAGAAAGATTATTTGCAGACCATCGTGCATAATGCATTAGATCAAATGAACTCACTCAGTCATTAAAGCCATATCCTACATGTTTTTGCATTGTAGAATTACCAAATGATAACTTATACTGAACCCAAGTTTTGCAAGATCGTTTTGAAACATTTTAACAATTTTGCTAAACCGGCAACAAAATGTGAGCCTTGAATTTGTGCTAATGAAAATATAGGACATTTTGGTATTGCGTACTTGCTGATGCCATATCGCTAGCACCATGTTTGTTCTCTAGAAATTTGTTTCCTTGCATTTCTCACCTTTAAACTCATCAACTCTCTTGTTGTCTTCATATCTTTAATTGCAGTAGCAAATTTCATGGCAGACGGGGCAAATCCAGTTTCGATTTTGTTTTGCTTCAGGTACATGTTCCCATATCTGCAGAAAAAAACTCATGTATAATAGAATCATATATTATAAATTTTACCTTGTTTACCATGTGTAACACGAATGCAGAGATGCACTAATTCTAAAACAGCCAATCATGGATTCCACCATGGATAATTTTAATGTTTTTCTTATTACTGAACATTTGCATTCAAATTTCGGAAAAATTAATGAAAAAAACAATCCCTACATAAGTGACTTTACCTGGCATGACATAGAGAGCCTTGGCCACAACTGTCGCAAAATGTAGATTTGCTACAACCACAATGATAATTTTAGCTCAACATTGCTCCAATATTTTTCTCAACTACATTCCTCTAATATTTTCTCATGATCGTACGTTGTGTTTGGGTGATAAATTTGGATAAGAAATTAAAAAAAATGAAAGATGTGAATAAGATTAAAATGGAATATAAACTAAATTTTGCCTATAAGCTAAAACTTGCCTTGGTGTTTCATAGGAAGTGCACAGTTCCAGAAGAAAGCCCCGAGGCCTAATAAATACACTTTAATTTAGTTCTCATTTGATGGGAATTGAATTTCATATAATACATTAGACAAGTAAAGAAAAGGAAAAAGGTCACTCTCAGAACTTGAAAGGACCAACCATTGTTGAAATAGTCTTTCAAAACTGTATTTTTTATATATATATTTGTGTGAGTGATTTTTTGACCACACTGCCAACTCAGTATTCAGCTGGAGAACACTGGCAGAATAGATGACACCTGGCTGACCTGCAACAGAAAGAGAAGATTCCGGCGGTGGTTCGTCCACCCGGGGGCACTCCGACGATCAAGTCAGTATATCTCTCAAAGATAATCAATAGTGCTAAATTCACTGTTCTGAATATAAATTGCGTACCTTAGACCCATCGAGGGTGCCTCTCTTTTATTGTTAACTCAATCCTTGTCCCAACAGAAGCCTGGTTTCAATGGACTTTAGCTCAGTACTTATCCAGGACTCTTTAATAGATAGAAATAAACTCCCTAAGAGCTTTATCCTTATCCAGGCTGAGTCCCCTCATCATTCTAGGACTCTTGTGCCCTATCTGATTATCTCGGATTCCGACATCTTCGGAGATAACCTCGGCCTTGCCGAGATAACCTCGGCGTCATGACCAGGACACGTGGCACCTCGGCTGACACGTCGACGTCACTTTAGCCACGTGTTGGTACTCAGAAAATATATTCCCGCAACTGCCCCCTAGGTTCTATTACCTCGGCATTCTGAGGTGATGGAACCTATATCGGTACTTCCTGCTAGTACATTGGCTTAAGCCGAGATCATCATTATAGGTCGACATGTCTTCTTAAAGATTAAGAATTTCCAAGAGCTTCTTCACGCGAATGAGCTGTTATACATAATAACTCAACCGTTTTAGCCACGCGTCTTCCCCTTACTGGATCGTACTTCGGACGCGTTTGCAAGTCGTCTCGCGCCTACATGCGCCGTTTGACATATTCGTTGTTCCAGGAGCATTAATTGCCCTTTTTGCCGTCGTTTCAAGTTTTTGACAAAACTCGTTTCTTCCCCCCCGTCTTTTCACTTTTCTCTTTCGCGTCTGAAGCTTTTTTCTCTTTCTAACTTTTCCCTTCAAGATCCTCCATTGCTCAAGCTTCCAAAGCTCTGCAACTTGCTCCGTCCATTTCCTCCGGCAAGGTTCTTGCTAATCTGTTCCACTGCCGCCGTTCTTCTGACTTCGGCGATCTCAACATCGGCTTCTTTTCTCTAGTAAGTCACCGTTCCTCCTGGTTTTAGTTCTTGTTGTGCTCCAAGAAATTTTGTTTTACCATTAGTCGCCATTGCTGTTTTATTCAAATATTTGATTCATGAATCATGTATCTGAGCGTGTTTATTTTATGACTTTGCCCCTTGCCCATGTCTTGAATATACGCACTGCTCACAACTTTTCTGCACTTTTGCCACTGTTCTTGACTTTATGCCCTTTTGTACTTACAATGTTCTTGGTAGTCCATCTTTGTTCTTGATTCTGAAGCGCATTCTTGCTTTTCTGTTTTCCAGATTCGTGCCTTCAATCTTCGTTCTCATAGATCTAGGTTTGGGATTTGTTCGTAGAACTCAAAACAATTGTCTAGGGAAATTTGAAACAATTCCCTACAAATTCTGTGTATTTTTAAGTTTTTAGGCAAGGTCCATAAAACCCTTGAAAAACACACCCTTCTGAAATCCAACCCTTTCAGTTAAGCCGATATCATGGGTATGTGGAAACATAGGGTAGACACTCCATCCAAATTAAAGCACTTTAGGCGGGAGTTTGACATCCCGGCCGACGTTCATCTGAGGTTGGCTGGGGAGGATGACTCCATCATGCCCACAGCTGATTCCATGCTCTTCCCTGTTGTAGCTTTCATCGAGTGCGAACTTCGGCTCCCACTTAATATTCTTTTTCGTGAGATCATTCATTATTATAAGTTGAACCCAATGCAACTTGCCATTAATTCCTACTGAGTCATAAACGGTATAATTACCTTAGCCAAACAAGAAAATGTTAGGATCGCCTTAGCCGACATCTAATACTGCTACACCATGTGTGGCCTCAAAAAAGATACAGGCTACGTTTACTACCTTAAGCCGAGGTCTACAGAGTATAAAATCGTAGCCGACCTCCCAGACTCCAACAAGGGAGCTGGAGACGATTACTTCATTACCTCGGGGAACTGGGAGTTTGCTCCAGACGAGGACCTCCATCTCTATCCTCTTCCTCGAACAGTTTTTGTAAAGGGCAATGGTAAGAGCCCTGTGTTCATACTTACTTGTTTTCAAAGTCTTCAATACTTTGTTTGTTTCTAACGTCTGTTTTTCTTGCAGCTCTTCCTCAGCTACCAAAGGGCTTTCGTCAGTCTTTCTTTCCCAGCAAAGACTTGTGGAAACTTTTGGATCTGCCAGTCCACAAACGGAAGGCCCCTCTTCTACTTAATTTCATTCCTACGTATAAGTCAGCTCTTCCCGACGTCCCCAAGAAGAAGAAGAAGAAGAAGAGTCTGTCTCCTCCTTCCGCCACAACTCCTCAAGCTGCCTCCACATCTCGGCAAGATCAAGGATCAACTTCTGATCCAGTCGAGCAGCCGTCAACCTTGGCTCCATATCTGATCCCGATATCCTAACACCAATGCCGGCGAGGAACCGTTTTTGCTGCCGAGATGGGCCGTCAAAAAGCAGTTGCCAAAGATCTCTTGGCCAGCATCCCATTAACCATTGACGCTCCACCAACGCAATCCCAGCTCCCTCCGAAGTCGAAAAGAATAAAGAAGGCTCAACCAAAGGCAAAGGTGACTCAAGTTGACATTGAGGACACCTTGCCGATCTCCAAACTGGCTGAGAGCGATAAGTCCCACTCTGCCGCGGAGAAGAGGCCTGCCGAGGCCCAACCATCTGAGTCTACCCGATCGAAGAGGCCAAGGTCGTCTGCTGCAACCACCTCGGGGTCTTCAAAGCACGATGCCCCTTAGGCCCCCTAAATCACACTGGAAAATAAGCCAATTATGGCCAGCGATAGTGTCGATGACATTAATGTCGGCGTTGCCCTCAGTACCGCTCTGCTTCTTCCCGGTGATCTCGACTGAAACGCCGAGTTAAGTGAATATGAGAACTATGCTCTGATGCTTCAGCGCTCCATTCAAGTAAGTGTCTTTGTTTGGTCGTTTTTCTTTCTTTCTTGTATTTAGAAAAATTTTCTAATAACTTTTGTTTACTTTCAGGCCATCCAATATGCCCATTCCTTCTCAATACAATCTTTTGAGAACTGGGAGAAGCTGGCCGAAAAGAAGAGGGAGGTCTCCAGTCTTCAAAAGGCCAACAAAAGCTTACAATCAAAAATGAAAAAGTTGGAAGACCAGGCCGAGGCTGCCATCAAAGCAAAGGACGATGCCGATGAAAAAGCAGGTGCTGCTGAGGCCATTAACAAGGTTCTTGAGGCCCAGAGGAAAGAGTCTGAGGAAAAGATGGCCCAAGCCCAAAAAGAACTTCAGGATGCCTTGGCCACGAAGGACGCCGAGCTCAAGGCAGCCGATGAGAAGGGCTACAATGAGGGGGTGGCCGATGTCACGGCGGACTATGAAAAGCAAGTGAAGCAGGCATGCAACAAGAGTTTCACCCTTGGTTGGATGTCTCTTCTAAAAAAGCTTGAAGTCCTCGAGGACTCGCCCTTCAGGAACGCCGACGTCATTCCTCTTCCATTCCCTCCAACTCCAAGTCAATCTGACGATGAATCTGAGTCTGAGGAGGAGACCTTGGTGAGGAAATCAAAGGAGGCTGCTGGGACCAAGTCCCCTTCTCTAAATGAGCAAGTCTTGGACTTGACTCAAGATGAGGCCGGGGAGGAAGTCCCCAAGGATGCCACTCCAGAGAAGGCGTCATCGGACATGCCCCTTGTCGACAAGAGCCTTGATCTAACTCTTCAAGAAATCGATGCCGAGCTTTCAGCCGAGAAGGCTGCCGAGATGTCTTCCCAGCAGTCGTCTGAACTTCAAACCCAACCATCTACTGTTGTTGAGGAGTCTTAATTTTGATGTCTTTTTTCTTCGTTTTGTGCTTTGTACTTTGTTTTTCTCCTTGAAGTAATGTAAACTCTTTACATCGCCGATGTGCCTTTAATGCAACTCTTTTGTTTTGAATGCTTGCATGTTTGCCTTGTATGCTTCCATACTTAGAATATTTTGTATTTCTTTAATATACACTTTGATCTTTGTGCAACCTTCTTGGGGTGACATACCTCGGTTATACAAAATGATGATTTATCTCGGCAAGTACCCAAGTATCTTTCTTGGCATAACCTTGGTTTCACCTTGTAAAATTTTTTCAAAAAATTTTCAACAAGTGTTTAACCTTAGTCTTCAACTTGTAAACTTTTCTCAAGTTTCAACAAGCGTTAAACATCATCTCGATTTAACTTCAACTTGTAAACTTTTCTCAAGTTTCAACAAGCGTTAAACATCATCTCGGTTTAACTTCAACTTGTAAACTTTTCTCAAATTTCAACAAGTGTTAAACATAATCTCAGTTTAACTTCAACTTGTAAACTTTTCTCAAGTTTCAACAAGTGTTAAACATTATCTCGGTTTAATTTCGACTTGTAAACTTTTCTCAAGTTTCAACAAGTGTTAAACATCATCTCGGTTTAACTTCGACTTGTAAACTTTTCTCAAGTTTCAGCAAGTGTTAAACATCATCTCGGTTTAACTTCAACTTGTAAACTTTTCTCAACTTTCAACAAGTGTTAAACATCATCTCGGTGTGTTAAACTTTTCTCAAGTTTCAAAAAGTGTTAAAACCGTTTTTCTTCTCTCTGCCCCCTAATGTGAACCTAAGTTCCACTTGGGTTCTCATTTTACATGTATTCCAGAAACAACGTTATGTATCTTTATCAGTCACAAGTGTATAAACATATATAAACAAGCTAAAACTTTATTTATTTACTTTGGCAAAATGACAAAAATTCTAATGATAGAAAAATTTCAAATTGCAAGTGTTCCAAGGCCTCGTCAACTCTTTGCCCTCATTATCTTCTAGCCGATATGCCCCATTGCCCAGTACCGAGATGATTCTGTAGGGTTCTTCTCAATTTGGGCTAAGCTTTCCCTCTCTAGGATCCTTCTTGTTGCCGACGACTTTCCTCAGGACGAGATCACCGATTTGAAACTCCCTTGGGTTGACCTTTTTATTATAAGCTTTGGCAAGCTGCTGCTGGTATGCTGCCAGCTGAATTGCAACTCTCTCCCTTCTTTCCTCTAGTAGGTCTAGATCTCGGGCTAAGAGTACATCATTAGTCCCGTTCTTTACTCCCTGGGTTCTGATCCTAGGGATGCTGACCTCCAGCGGAATGACAGCTTCTGTGCCATAAGCCATGGCAAAGGGGGATTCCCCCGTTGATCTTCTCAGCGTAGTCCGATATGCCCAGAGCACACTTGGTAGTTCATCCATCCACTTTCCCTTTGCTGCCTGCAGCCTCTTCTTTATCCTATCCAAGATAACTTTGTTGGATGCTTCTGCTTGCCCATTGCTTTGGGAAAAGCTTGGGGTTGAAAAATAGTTCTTGATTTTGAACTTTGCACAGAAGTTCTTAATTAGCTTGCTGTCAAATTGTGTTCCATTGTCTGCAACTATTGCTCTTGGAATCCCAAACCGGGCGATGATGTTCTTCCATATGAAGTTCTTTACATCAATATCTCGGATTTTGGCAAGGGGTTTAGCTTCTATCCACTTGGTGAAGTAGTCTGTTGCCACCAGCAGGTATTTTCTTTGTCCAGTTGCTTGGGGCAGTTTCCCAACGAGATCCATGCCCCATTGGGCAAACGGCCAAGGACTGGATACTGGGTTCAGGTCTGCTGCTGGTTGGTGTATTAGAGGTGCAAACCTTTGACATTTTTCACACTTCTTGACATAGGCCTCTGCATCTTTCTGCATGTAGGGCCACCAATACCCCTGGGTAATGGCCCTATGAGCTAGTGATCTGCCCCCAGCGTGGCTTCTGCAAATTCCTTCATGTATTTCATATAGAAAATCTTCAGCTTGTGAAGGATGTACGCACCTCAAAAGGGGTCCAGTGAAGGATCTTCTGTAGAGATGTCCTTCTGCTGTTAGACTGAATCTTGCCGACTTCAATCTAATCTTGTGTGCCTCCTTGTGGTCATCTGGCAGCTTTCCTTCTTTCAGGAATACAACAATTGCATCCATCCAGCTTGGTCCCATGTCCACACATATTGCTTCACACTCTGTTGTCAGTGGTTCGATGCTCGGGCCCGACAAATAGTCAATCATTATTGTCCTTGCTTTTCCAGGTTGTACTGCACTAGCTAGGTTGGCCAATGCATCGGCGTGACTGTTATCATCTCGGCTGACCTGAAGTAGTCGGCAGTTCTGAAACAAGGCTGCCAACCTGATGACCTCCTTTGCGTAGGCTGACATCCTTTCATCTCGGGCTGCAAACTCGCCTGTTGTCTGGTTAACTATAAGTTGTGAGTCACAAAAGACTATTACCACATCTGCTTGTACTGCTGCTGCCAGTTTCAATCCTGTAATGAGTGCTTCGTATTCTGCTTCATTGTTTGAGGCCTTGAACCCCAAATGAATCGATTGTTCTAGTACCTACCCATCTGGAGATATCAATACTACTCCTGCCCCTGCTCCCTGTCGGTTTGAACTCCCATCAACAAATAATCGAAAGGAGTCGCCGATGTAAATGCTGCAGGGCTTGAGTTTTTCCTCTTTGCTTTATTCTTTCGCCTTTGGCTAGGCTCCTCCTTGCTTGTTTGGACATCGTTCACCTTGGCTCAACGGAGCCCGATGTTTGATGGATTCTGGCGTGAACTCCGCCACGAAGTCGGCCAAAACTTGGCCTTTGATTGCTGTTCTGGGTCTGTACTCCAGGTCATACTGGCCCAAGACGACTGTCCATCTGGCTATCCTGCCCGTCAGATCTCCTTGCTGCAGTAAGGACTTCAAGGGGTGTTCAGTTAGCACCACAATTTTATGGGCTTGGAAGTAATGGTTCAGTTTCTTTGAAGCCATTACTAAAGCCAGTGCCAATTTCTCTAAGGGTAGATACCTTGTTTCTACATCGGCCAGGGTTTTGTTTACATAGTAAATAGCACTTTGCTTCCCTTTTTCTTTTCGGATTACTACTGCACTTATTGCATGTTCTGAAACTGCTAAGTACAAAAATAACTCCTCTCCAGGTTCTAGATTTGAGAGGACTGGAGCCGTGGTCAGATACTTCTTCAGGTCGACCAAAGTGGCTTCGCATTCTTCGGTCCACAGGAAGTCTGTGGCTTTTTTTACTAAGTTGAAGAAAGGTCTGCACTTGTCTGAGCTTCTGCTGATGCACCTATTCAGGGCTGCGGCCCTTCCGGTTAGCATTTGTACCTGTTTTGCCGACGTCGGGCTCTTCAACTCCAGGATGGCCTTGATCTGATCTAGGCTGGCCTCAATGCCCTTTCTGGTCACTAGGTATCCCAAGAACTTACCAGATCCAACTCCAAATGCACACTTTGATGCATTGAGTCGGAGCCGATATACTTTAAGGATTTCAAAGACTGCTTTGAGGTCGGCCAGATGACCTTCTGGTTCCTTGGTCTTCACGACCATGTCGTTGATGTAAACTTCCACCGTTCGGCCAATCAGGTGTCTGAACATCTTGGTTACCAACCTTTGGTAAGTTGCTCATGCGTTTTTCAACCCAAAAGGCATCACCTTGTAGCGGTACAGCCCTTTTAGGGTGATAAACGCAGTCTTCTCTTCATCTGCGGGGTACATGGCTATCTGGTGATACCCCCCTGTAGGCATCCAGGAAGCTCATTCTTCCATGCCCTGAAGTGGCGTCCACTAGCTGATCAATCTTGGGTAGAGGGAAGCTGTCTTTGGGACAGGCCTTGTTTACGCTGGTAAAGTCTACGCAGACCCTCCATTTACCGTTTTTCTTCTTCACCACTACTGTGTTTGATAACCATGTCGGGTAATTTACCTCACAAATAGCCCTGGCTTCTAATAGTTTGTCTACTTCCTCTTCCACTGCTTCGACGTGTATCAACATCGGTCTTCTTGCTCGTTGGATTACAGGTTTGGCCGACCTGTCAACGTTCAGCTTATGGCAAGTGACCTCGGGATCAATGCCAGGCATTTCGTAAGGCGTCCACACGAACACCTCAATATTTGCTCTCAAAAAAGCTTCCAACTCTTTTTCCTCTTCTTCGGCTAAGCCCGAGCCGAGAAGAAAGAAGCGTTCTTCATCCCCCTCTTGGACGAGGATTTTCTTCAGTGCTTCTTCACTCTTCTCGGCTGGCTCTTTGCCAACATCCTTTAGGACTTTCACGTCCTCGTCTTCGATCTCTGCCTTCTCTGGTTCTCGAATGCTGCAGGTGGATTTCATTGCTGCCATGGAGCAATTCTTTGCCTGCAGCTGATCTCCTATGACCTCCTGAATCCCATGCTCTGTTGGGAACCACAATAGTTAATGCAATGTTGAGGGAACAGCCCCCATTGCATGCAACCATGGCCTTTCCAAAATGATGTTGTAAGGGGAGGGTGTGTCGATTACGGTGAACTCTGTTGTTATCTTCCTGGTGCCTGCCTGCACCTCCAAGCTGGTTGTTCCCAGTGGCCATGTCAGCGTTCCATTGAACCCGACCATTGGGCTATTGGATTGCTCTATATCGTTTGGGTGAAGGCCGAGCTCCTTGTAACATCGGACGTACATGATGTCACAAGAACTACCTTGGTCAATCAGGATGCGCTTTACTTGGCATTCCTCAACCTGGAGGGATACTACCAAGGCATTATTATGCGGATGTTGCACCATCTCAAGGTCGGCTTCAGAAAAGGACACTACTGGTCCTTGGCACTCCTCTGCCCGATGTCTCTTCTCCCCGACTTGGTAGACATGCTGCAAGTGTTTCACCTTCTGAGTCTCCCCCCTAATCTCGTTCTCGTTGACCTTCGAGTGAATTACATTAATTACCCAAGGTCCTCCTGTCTGAGGTTGCTGTGCTTGGGGAGGCGGAGCTGCTAGTGCCTGAGGCAGTCTTGCCTGTTCTTCCCTTGTTCTGGCTGCATCGACAAGGTCTCTCAGATGGCCTTGCCTCACCAGGTCTTCCAAGTGTGTTTTCAGGGCTCTGCAGCCCTGAGTCATATGCCCGTCTTCATTATGGTAAGCACAATGCCTGCCAAGGTTTCTTCCCATAAATTCTCCTGGTGCCCTTGCTGGTGTTCTGAAATAGGGTTGATTCCGAATTTGATCCAAGACTTTGTGAATTGAGATTCAGAACACAGTTGTCACTGCCTGTGTAGCCCTCAGTTCTGTCTCTTGCTTGCTCGATCCATTGTTACCTCGGCCTCGCTTCGGCGAGCCGTTTCCTTTCTCTTGCTTTGTCTCCTTAGTTCCCGACGTGTCTTCCTCGGTTCTGGCATACTTTTCGATTCTCGCCATGAGCTCTTCCATGCTTTTTGGCAATGTCTTTGCCAAAGACTTTCATAGTGGACAGTCGTCTTTTAGGCCGTTTTTGAAAGATACGACCGCCACCTCTTGATTACACTTTGGTATTCGGTTGAACACCTTATAGTATCTTTTTGCATAGGCCCTAAGGCCTTCATCCTTACTGATCTTCAGAGCCATCAATGCGTCCACCCTCAATGGCGGCAGTTTGTTTGTCACGAGCCCGACCACAAACATCTCGGCCAGGCCTTCCCAAGTCTTCATGCTTCCCTTTGGTAGTTTGTGGAACTAATCTGATGCAATCTCCCCGAAGGATGAAGGGAACATTTTGCAGAGCAACGGCTCGTTCCCACTATACAATGCCATTGAGTTCAAGTATAATCCAACGTGGAAGTTGGGGTCTGACTTACCATCGTATATTTGGAATCTTGGCATACTGAATCTCTTCGGCACCTCAAACTTGTCCAACTCCATCGAGAATGGCGTCCTCGGCTTATCTGGGGAGGTTACCTCGGCGTCGGCATTCTGTTGCTTCCTCTTGAGGTAATCTCTTAAGTCCTCCTTTGTCCGCCCAGGAGCTCGGCTATCTCCTGCTTTCAATCTTTTTGGTGCACTACTTTCAGCTTCGTGGTGAGTCCTCTTTGACTTTTCTTCATTAGTTGTGTCAAAGCACAGCACCTACCCTTGAACATGCCAATGTTCTTTAGGGTTTGCCTCTTTTGTGCGATGCGTCCTCCACGATTCTTCCCTTCTTGACTCTCTTCGTCCGACCTCCCTGGAAGGTCGGTAAGAGTGTTTTTCGTTCCTGGTGTGTTGAGGGGCTACGGGGATTGTTTTCTGCCCTGTCTTCTGGGCATTGGCCGCTGGAATCGGCGTGTCCTGCAGCGGGAATGGTGGCTGCATGACGTTATTTTGCATCATAAAATTGACGACCGATTGCAGGTCTGCCAATTTGTTTGCCATCTCTTTCACTTCTTCATCCCTCCGCAGGCACCTATCCTTCCATACCCGGAGGTCGTCCTCGTTGTAGTACCCACTTCGATCTGGTTTCTTTGGTACGTCGCCAGTCTGGCCGACGTCTTTCACTCCATGATTTTGGTCATGAGTTTCTGTGTTGCACTCGTCTCCTTCGATATCAAGGTCAATAGGTCTCCCACTCCCAACAGGACTGTCGTCCCCAATCTTTTTATTCTGTCCGTTACTGGCCATCTATTTTTCTTTCTTTCCCACAGACGACGCCAAATTGTGTGAGTGATTTTCTGACCACACTGCCAACTCAGTATTCAGCTGGAGAACACTGGCAAAATGGATGACACCTGGCTGACCTGCAACAGAAAGAGAAGATTCTGGCGGTGGTTCGTCCACCCGGGGGCACTCCGACGATCAAGTCAGTATGTCTCTCAAAGATAATCAATAGTGCTAAATTCACTGTTCTGAATATAAATTGCGTACCTTAGACCTATCGGGGGTGCCTCTCTTTTATAGTTAACTCAATCTTTGTCCCAACAGAAGCCTGGCTTCAATGGACTTTAGTTTAGTACTTATCCAGGACTCTTTAATAGATAGAGATAAACTCCCTAAGAGTTTTATCCTTATCCAGGCTGAGTCCTCTCATCATTCTAGGACTCTTGTGCCCTATCCGATTATCTCGGATTCCGACATCTTCAGAGATAATCTCGGTCTTGCCGAGATAACCTCGGCGTCATGACCAGGACACGTGGCACCTTGGCTGACACGTCGGCGTCACATTGGCCACGTGTTGGTACTCAGAAAATAAATCCCCACAATATTTAAGGACAGTATTACCTGTTTTTTTTTTTAAAAACTCTACCTGTTGAGATTGCGGTGCTCCAAATTTGTTCAAGGAAACATCAGTTTTTTTTTTGAAGGCCCAATTTATATGGCACAATGATTTTCTGAAGGCCCAAGCCCAAGCCCACAAAGACCACCTTTTCCCAAAAAAAATCGAGAAATACTGAAACTGAACATCCAAATTCAAATTTGTTTGTAGCCATAAGTGTTGGTTTGGAAACTTGACTATTTTAATAATTTTTTGGTTTTTTTAATTATTTTATGAAATAAAAAAAAGTCGTGTGTTTGGAATAATTTGTGGGGTTTTTTCCCTCTAAAGTTAAATAAATGGTTGTGAAATAGAAAAGTGATTGATTGATGTATAGAGTGTAACATTTTATTTTATTAACTATTTTAATATTTGTTGGCTTGTTTTAGAGAGTACCCAAATAAGCTGTTTATTGGCTTATTTCTATCACATCACCTTTTTATTTTTTACATGTCTTTTCGTAATAAGCAAAAAAGTCAAAAAAATAAGTCATACCCAAACCAAACATCCCAAACAAAGCCTAAAGTTGAATTTTGAATTATGGATTTAAGTTGTAATTTAAAAAAAAAAAAAAAATTGAACGAAATACAAAACTATTTTTTTTTCTTTTTCTCTCATATTTTTCTTTTGTTTTTTCTTTATTTTAAATTTTTATCCAAATTTATGATCTAAGCCCCCGTT
The DNA here is from genome assembly GCA_036172215.1 of Camellia granthamiana. Classification (NCBI taxonomy): domain Eukaryota; kingdom Viridiplantae; phylum Streptophyta; class Magnoliopsida; order Ericales; family Theaceae; genus Camellia; species Camellia granthamiana. The sequence goes on along the minus strand of CM069908.1, from coordinate 120,448,131 downwards.
CGTTTGACATGTTGGGTTGGGAGGTTAAAAGGCTAAAATAATTATAAAAAGACAAAATAAGTTAAATAGTCAATAAGACAAAATATCACATTTAAACCATAATCATTTCATTTTTTCTCTCACAAAAGTTAAAAAAATTAAAAAATTCAATTTCTATTTCATTTTTTCTCCAGTCTCTATTTATGCGGAGTGCAAATCCAATGGCTTGGATTGCTCCCATCGTGATCATCAGAATGGTGCTAGAGTACATACAAGGATAGTTTCGAATCATCTTAGTCTGGCCCAATAAACATGACACATTGAGAATAAATAACATTAGTCAAGGTCATTTAAGTAAATATTATTTATTATTATTATTATTATTATTATTATTTATTTTTATTAGTCGTTACAAGATCACCTGAACAATCAATCCCATTGCACTAGAGAAACAACATGACACAATCAGTAAAGCTCTCAACACGTGACTACCATCATGTGGGTGTGGTGTTGCCACGTGTCCATGCGTGTGATGGAGAAGGTCAACGTTGGTTGACCAGAGGTTGAGTTCTGTCCCTTTGTAGCACTGGAACAACATAGCTCCACCAGTGGTGCTGGAGACCCCAGCACCCGCAGCACCCCCACACTTTTTGTGAGGGAGAGAGAGTGAGGGAAAAAGAAAAGAAAGATAAAAATAAATGAGTGACCACAAATTAATTGGGGGTTGTGGGGGTCTAAAATTGTGGGGGTCTCAAGTATTATTCTAGCCCCACCTATGCACATCAATGTCCTTGCCACCTTCGCCTTGCTTGCCATTGTACCCAATCCTAGTCTCTTCATCCTGTACCCAGATACCCAACATCAAACAGCTATCATGCAATTCTATTTGTGTGTTATTTATATAAAAAGAATACATATATATATATATATGGAAAATTAAAATTCAATAGAATTTATAAATAAATGAAAAATAATAACAAATTTATAGAAAAAGCTAAGGCTCTGCTTGGTTGTGATTTGTAAACGTGTTTCTATACGTGCGTTTGAGTATGATGTTTGGTTATTGCTTTGGAATCAATTTTCACGAGCTCTGCAGAGAGCTCTGTGCATCAGCCGCAAAATTTTGCCCAGGGAAAGACCGCCCGGATGTCCTTAGGGACTACCGCCCGGATGTTCTTAGGGACTTCCACCCGGACATCCTTAGGGACATCTACCCGGATGTCCTCCGCTGTACAGATTTTTTTTTTTTTTGGCAATTGATTTATATAATTGGGAAAAATATTTTCTAATTTTTTTTTTAATTTTTAATGTGCTTTGAAATAATTTTGAGTTGTATGTTTAGTTATGAGTTGTAAATTTTTGTATCACATATCAAATATCACATTAACAATTTCCCACTCAAATCAAACCTCTTTTCAAAACTTTTTACGAAACAAATTTTCTACACTCAAATCATAGTTCTACAACACACAAACTCAAAATACAACTCATACTCTCAAATCACATTTACAAAACACAACCAAACGTAGGCTAAGATTTTAATTTATAAAGTTTATTACTGATTTGTAATTATTTTTTTGAAAATATCACTGAATTGATGTTTTTCCATATATATTGATTTCCCATTAGATTTAAAAAAAAAAACCCTATTCAACTAGAAAATATATAAAAATAATATGACAATGTTAATTTTATAAATAAAAATAACCTTCTTGATGTTTTATTAATTTTATAAATAAAAATAACCTTCTTGAATGTTTTATTTAAAAATAAAAAATACACATTGAACTATATTATTACATAAATTCTATTTAAATTTTTTATTTCATACGTTATTTCTATAAGATTTTTTTTATCCCTACACACCAAGTTTAATTCAAGAAATCAATTAGCTATGTATTTGAGAGAGAGAGAGAGAGAGAGAGAGAGAGAGAGAGAGGGGTACACGAAAGAGATGGCCAAAATGAAGGTGAAGGCAGGGATGAGATTGGTCATAGCAGCAGCAAAAGTCGCTGATGTCAAAACCAAACTATGTGCGTATAGATTTTGTGCCATTGATCCTCTGCAATTGAAAATTATATATAACAATCAAATATTAACAAAATAACTAGTATATAAATAAAAAATTCATAACAAAAATATATTTGTAGATAATTTTGTAACTCAATAGGAAGCTTTCAGTTTAAAACAAAATACTTATAAGCATTTTTTTTTCTTTCTTTTTTTTACAATAATCTTTTAATAATAATTTAATTTCAAAATATATCATCCTTAATTTTTGTATAAATATTATTGCAAAGAATTATATATATATATATATATATTTCGGAAATTGACATGTTGCCAAAACTTAGTAAAAGTGACAAGTGTAAAGTGTTGAGTTTAGGCAAACAACAATGTTACATATTACTAAATTTCTCCGACTAATATCATCATTAATGATGTGAAAAGTTAAAAAAAAAAAAAAAAAAAACAAAATTAAGACACAAAATACATGTCACAGTGAATGAGACCCACCACCACATAATTAGAACAATCACTAATTAATTGTCTGCATTGTTTTTCTTAGGCAAAAAAAGATGACATAGCAGTTTTGACCCATGTGTTCAAGTCAACGATTCCTGTGACCCACATTAATAGAGAGAGAGGAAGAGACTGACGTTAGTTTTTGTAAGGTAGAACAACTATACAGACAGATTACTGTAATCTAACCAAACTATAAATAAATAAAAATACGTGTCACGTATAGCAGAACATATGGTTGTTAGTTTTTTAATATTTTTATTATTTTTTCAGCTGTCAGCATGTCATGTTCGGACTAGTTTATAGGTTGGTTTGAGAAATGAATTGGTTTTTTGATTTTTTTAAATTATTTTAATTTAGTCTAAAAAGTTTGATTTGAGAAGAATTTTTTGACTTTTTTGATTTTTTTAGCTTTTTTGGTAAGAGAAGAGTGTAATGATTATGGATTGGATGTGATATTTTGTTTGTTATAACTAAAATAGCCTATTTTATCTTTTGTGGTTATTTTAGCCACAAATCATCTTTCCAAACGGATCCATACAACATCATTATTTTCAATCTAATAAAAAATAAGCGCTAGGTTGACATGTTTGAAAAAAAATTAAAAAGTTAAAAAGTCACTATTCTATTTAAATCATATCATTTTATTTAAGTCACATCATCGTATTTAAATCACATCATCTCTCTAACACATCACTTCAAATTCAACCCAAACCCAACTCATATTTTATAAAAAGTCAAAAAGTACACTTATTTAAATCATCCCAAACAATTCCTAAGTTATAAATCAAACCCAACTCTATTTCTTTCTTCCATCTTAGAAAATACCCACAAACCCATAAATTTGCAGAAAATTGGCTCAACCGTGGACAAAAAATTTGCAAAAAAATTAAAAAACAAACACAAAGGGTGTGTTTGGTAACATTTACGTTTTCAGTTTATATTTACAAAAAATTTATAAACTAGTTTTTGTTTATTTTTTATTTATTTTTAGAAAAACATAAACTACAAATGCGTTTGGTAATTGACAAAATATTTAAAAAAATTTTAAAATATAAAAAAGAGTGAGAAATGACAAGTGGCGGCGGAAGACGGTGGTGGAAAGTGGTGACGCTAGGTGGTGGGTAGCTAGTGGTGGTGGGTGGTGGCGGATGGGTGGGTGACGGTGGCGGGTGGCGGGTGGTAGCGAGTGGGTGGTGGTGGTAGGTGGGTGTCGGATGGCGGGTGGTGGTGGGTGGTGGCAGATGGGTAGTGGTGGGTGGGTGGGTGACGGTGGCGGGTAGTGGTGGTGGCGGGGTGATAGGTGGTGATGGCAAGTGGGTGGCGGATGGCGGGTGGTGGTTGCGGGTAGGTGGCGGGTGGTAGTGGTGGGTAGGTGGTGGGTGGTAGTGGTGGGTAGGTGGGTGATGGTGGCGGGTGGTAGCGAGTGGGTGGTGGTGGTGGTGGTGGCAGTGGTGGTAGGTGGTGGGTGGTGGTGGCGGGTGATGGGTGGTGGTGGCAGGTGGTGGGTGGTGGTGGCAGGTGGGTGACGGATGGCGGGTGGGTGGGTGGGTGGATGACGGTGGCGGGTGGTGGGTAATGGGTGGTGGTGGCAGGTGAGTGGCGGATGGCAGATGGCGGGTGGTGGTGGGTGGTGGCGGGTGGATGGTGGGTGGATGGGTGATGGTGGCGGGTGGCAGGTGGTGGTGGCAGGTGGGTGGTAGATGGCGGGTGGTGGTGGGTAGGTGGTGGTGGTGGGTGGGTGAGTGACGGTGGCCGGTGGTAGGTGGTAGCGAGTGGGCGGTGGTGGTAGTGGTGGTGGTGGTGGTGGCAGGCGGGTGGGTGGTGGGTAATGGTGGTGGTGGTGGTGGGTGGTGGCGGCGGGTGGTGGGTGGTGGCGGCGGGTGGGTGGCAGGTGGTTGGTGGTGGTGGGTAGCTGGTGGTGGCAGGTGGTGGATGGTGGTGGCAGGTGGGTGGTGAGTGGTTGTGGCAAGTAGGTGGCGGGTGGATGGCAGGTGGGTGGTGGTGGTGGTGGTGGCGGTGGCGGCGGCGGCGAGGGGTGGATGGTGGTGGCAAGTGGGTGGTGGCTGGTATGTGGCTGGCGGGTGGTGGTGGCGGGTGGTGGGTGGTGGTGGCAGGTGGGTGGTGAGTGGTGGTGGCATATGGTGGTGGAGGGTGGATGGCGGTGGCGGAAGACGGTGGTAGAAAATGGTAGCGGGTGGTGGCAAGTGTTGGGTGGTAAAAAAAAAACTCAAAACTCAAAACGGAAACACATTTTTTGTGTTTTCTTTTTTTGGCCAAATTTATAAATTGAGACCACTGATTTATAAATCAAAAATTTTACCAAACAAATTTTTATTTGAGTTTTTTAAATTTTTATAAATATAAACAGAAAACTGAAAACGTAAGTGTTACCAAACGGCATCAAAACATATATATACACGCAAATACCAACAAACCCAAAAATTTGCAACAAAAAAGAAAAAGAAAAAAAAGAAGAAGTCATACATGAGAAGATCAACGTTGATGATCGTCGTAGTCGTTAGGGATGATAAAAAATTGTCATTGTCGTTGATGGTGATTGTTGTCATCGTTGTTGTTGATGATCTCGTTCTCGTTCTCTATTAGCGATATCCGCAAAGCTTGGTTGATGTATGAAGTGAAAGCCGGGTTATGAATGAAGCAAATTCAGGCGTCGTTTGGGAAGCTGATCTGGGGCTAAATTAGCCACGTCCGGACAAATTAGGCTAATTTAGCCAAATGAAGACAAAACAGAAGCAACGTGCTGGGTTCAAACCATTTTGGGGCAAATTTACCAAAATACCCTGGGTCTTCCCTCTGAATCTGAGGCCCAACGCGTACAGGAGGCACACACACAGAACAAGTGGAGGAGGAGGAGGAGAGAGATGGAAGACGAGGACCTTCACCAAGTCGACTCGGTTCTCGATTTGGCCTGGACGAGTTCGACCGTGTCGTCGATCTTCGGCAGCGTCGACGTTCCGAGTAGATCGGGCGACATCTCCACCGCGAGCAGCAGTTTCGGCGAGATTCCTTCGGCCTTGTTGGCGGTGCCGCTGAGATTGGTGGTGGGACCGCCGGTGATGGAGGCGGCGTCTGTGGCCGTTTCGGGGAGAGTGAAGTGCGTGGGGAGGAATAACAAGGGAGTGACGTGGGGGTTCACGTCGGTGATAGAGAGGAGGAGAGAGGGTGCACCGCCTCTGGTTCTCGATTTGGCCTCGACGAAGACCTTCACCAAGACGAGGACCCTTTTTGATTTATATAATATTCATATAATATGTATTTTTCATATAATATTCATATAATATGTAATTTTTCATATAATATGTATTCATATAAAAATAAAAATAAAAATTATTAGTATTATTATTATTTTAAAATTAAAATTAAAAAAATAAAATACACAGGACAATAAAATAAAATAAAATTATTAGTATTATTATTATTTTAAAATTAAAATTATTATTATTATTATTATTATTATTATTATTATTATTATTATAAAAATAAAAAACACATGAAAAAACTATTTGCAAATCTGAAAAGTAGTATGGATTGTAGAGTTGTGAAAGTAGTATGGAGTTTCGAGTTATATGTTTGGTTATGAGTTTTGAAAAAAAATTAGCGCAAAATCTGACAAATATATTTAAAAAAAAAAAACAAATAAAAAATAAAAAATTTGGATTTGCAAAATTCGGGAGATTGAAACCCAGCATACAAAAATTGTCAACAAAAAAAATAAAGCAAAAAATGCCAAAGCGAAACCCCCAAAAAAAAAAACAAAAAAAACGCAAAATCGAAACACAACATAAAAAAATTAAAATAAAAAAGAAGAACCAAAATATGGCAAATCCAAACCCAAAATAAAAAAATAAAAAAAAATTAAGCAAAAGTCGGCAGATCGACACCCAATATACAAAAAAAAAAAAAAAAAAAAAGCCAAATCCAAACCCCAAAAAAAAAAAAAAAAAAAATTACAAAAATAGGCGAAATCGAAACCTAACAGAAAAAAATTAAAATAAACAATAACCAAAATATGCCAAATCCAAAAAAAAAAGAAAAAAAAATTTTAAGCGAAAAGCCAAAATTGTAAAAAAAAAAATACCGAAAAAAAACATACAAAATTTTTTTTTTTTTCAGCAAAAAGCCAAAATTGAAAAAAAAAGAAAAAGAAAAAGAAAAAGAAAAAAAACGGAAAATATGCCAAATCCCAACCCAAATTAAAAAAATAAAAAAAAATGGAAAAGGGCAATTTGGTCTTTTAACAAGATGACACCTCACCAAAAAGCCAAAAAAATTCTTCCCAAACCAAGCTTTTTAGCCCTAAGTTAAAATATCCAAAAAAATCAAAAAGTCAAAAAGCCAACCCACTTCTCAAACGGGGGCTCAATTGTGTTAGATAGTCTTTCAATGCCACTTTTTCAAAACCAGGGACTGGTTTTGGACTCTTATTATTATATATATTTTTATATAAAAGTAATTTAATATAATAATATATCTATAAAATATAATTTTTAATATTAAGCCTTAATTTGACAATGATTTTTTTAATTGATTTTTTGACTTTTTAAAATTTTTTTAGCCTGAGATTTTTTTGTTTGTTTGGTATTTTTGATAGGCTTTTTAGCTTTGGAATGATGGATTCTTTTTTGTCTTTTTGTAATTTTTGACTTTTTGTATTTTTTGACTTTTTTTTGTTATTTTATGATTTTTTAGCCAACTCAAAAACCAAACAACCCCTAAAATATGTCAATTATTAAAGGGGGGTTTTTTTTTTTTTTTAATGTGATTTCATATTGTTAATCCGCACACAAACAAATTTCACCAAACAAATACAATTTTACTTAATTCTTTTAAGTGGTGTTACATGCACTAATTGATATATTAACTAGTGTATCAACACTAATTATAACATTATTATTGACCACACTCATTATATAAATTACAAATACTAAAAATATCTTAAATTATATCACATATAATATTAATCAATTCGTTTACTAATAATTCTCACACTAACAAACTACTCATTAATAATTTTTACGCTAACAATCATATCCATCCTCAAGCAAACGGTCCCTTAATGCTGTGTTTGGTTGGGGGATTTGGGGAGGGATTTGGAAAGGGAAAGGGAAAAGGTGTGTGAAACTATGTGAAATATAGGCATGATTTATTCACATTTCACCTACCTTTTCCATTTCCCTTTCCAATTCCCTCCCCAAATCCCCCAACCAAACACAGCATAAGTCAATGCATGGTATGGAAAATTAACCAAATTCTATGCATAATTTCCAAAACTCTGCACCCAATTAATTCTACCAACCAACAAATGGCAGAATAGAAAATAAAAATACAAAAGGGTAAAATAGAAGGGAAAAAAAAAATACAAGCCTTATGGTTGTACAAAATTTAGGTTTTTTTTATTTTAATTTGAATAAATTATAAATATATTTTTTAAAATTCGCAACAGACCTTAATGATATAAACTTTTTAGGCGCTTATATCTTTTAAGTCTATTGAACATAAAGTTGAAATTCTGATAAAAAAAAAAAACATAAAGTTGAAATTGAAAAAATTTAAAACTGTCAATTTATTTTGTTATAAATGTTAAATTATGTTATTTTTTTTTTCTTTTTAGGGGTAAAAGTGAGTTTTTTATTTTTTGAATAACTAATATTTAATTTTACAAAAGGTCAAGATATAATAGTCAAAAGTTGAGAATATAACTCTGCAACAAAAAAAAGTTGAGAATATAACAATTATACAAACAATCACTCTGAAATCACTTTTTAAAAAAATGGAGAAATGTTATGGTGTAACTTTACCACAAAAATGCGCTTTACCATAAAATGCGTAATTTCACCTCAAAAATTAGTAACATCAATTACAAAATGCATAATTTCGTAACAATTTGGCTTAACAAAATGTTCAAAATTTGGTGATTGATGTTATAAAAATTTGTAACTTAGTTATAATATTTTTTGTAATATCAATTTATAGTGAGATTATGCATTTTATAGTTAATATTACAAAATTTTATAATAAATTTACTTCGTTTTTTTTGGAGGGGGTAAAATTTAGTCATGTGGTATGCAACTCTAAGGAGATGTACACTATAGCATTTCTTAAAAAAAAAAAAAAAAAAAAAAAAAAAAACTCTATAAAATTTAGATTATTAATTAATTAATTTATTTATTTTTATAGTCACATGTGTATCGGCAGCCAGAGTCATGGGATGGGGATAGTGGCGGCCTTATAATTCAATTTGTGAAACAAACCCAAGTTGAGGGCAAAATAGGAATGAAAGTACAAGTTAACTTATATATATATATAGATAGGGCCGTGATTGGTAGCTCGAAAATAGCCAGTTCGAATCCCCCGAAAATGAAAAATGACGTCGTTTTTTTGTTCAATCAGAAAAGAAGCAGACGAAGACAGAAGAAAGAAGAAGAGAAGAAGAAGGAAGGGAAGAAGAAGGACTGGAGGGGGCATCAACCAGAGGCAGGGGGCGAGGGCGGGGGCGGGGGCGGGGGCGGAGGCGGGGCTGCAAGGCAGGGGGCAGAGGCTGCGAGGTAGAGGCGGAGGGGCGGGGCTGCGACGAGCTACTGCGACGAGGCGACGGCGGAGGGCGACGACGGAGGAGGGCGACGGCGGGGGAGGGCTGTCCATCTCCTCCTCTTCCCTTTCTCTCCTCTTCCCTTTCTCTCTTCTGTTTCTCTCTTTCGGGGGATTCGAGCTGGAGCTTTCTCGAGCTCTCAGGCATTTCTCATATAGATATGGACAAATTATACTAATGATCTCTACAATTTAAAACTTGTGTCATTTTGGTCCTTAATTTTTCAATTGTAGCATATTTGATCTTAAATTTTAAATCGGGTTCCAAATAAGGACAATAGAAGATATCATTACTTAATTTCAAGAACAAAGTCATCAATTTAATAAAATATAAATTAATTTGACAAAAATAAATGTCAAAAAAATATTTTAAAAGTTTTAAAAATTATTTCTACCTACCAAAGATAACATTATATAAAATTGATAAATCTTTTACAAATATATTTTTTTTACCAAATTAATTTTTACTATGTGTTTGGATGATCATCATGTAATGGATGGTTATTTTTATTTTCATTAAATTAGGTTCTATTTTTCAAAAATTCAAATATGACGATAAGTTTGATATCATTATTAAATCAATCCATTAAATTAAAAAATCTAAAACTAAAAATATTTTATATATTAAATATATCGATTACACGTTGGAAGCCTAACAATCACTCATTACATGACTATCATCCAAATATATAATAAAAATTAATTTGGTAAAATAAATAAATGCGTAAAAGACTTATCAATTTTACATAATTTTATCTTTGGTGGGTAGAAATAATTTTTAAAAATTCAAAAATATTTTTTTTGACATTTATTTTTGTCAAATTAGTTTATATTATATCAAATTGACAACTTTGTCCTTGAGATTGAGCAATGGTCTTTAATTGTCCTAATTTGGAACAAGATTTAAAATTTAAGGTCAAATATATTACAATTGAAAAGTCATGGACCAAAGTGACTCGAGCTCCAAACTATAAGAACTATTAGTAATTCGCCCTAAGATATATAATAGTAAGATGACGGGTTGGATCGGTTAGAGTGAACGGTTTAACTTTCTCAAACTGCCATCTGTAACAACCCGCCTGGCCTGGACTCCACTCGTCCAACCTATCTCGCAATGATTGAAAAAATACTTGATTTGATACAGTTTGGGCGATTTTGACAATTTTAACAATATTTTACATAGGGTTGTTTTAGAAAGTACATTAAAAATTAAATTTTTGACTTTTTAAATTTTTTTTAAAAAATAAATATAAAAAAAATAAAGAAATGATATGATTCAAAATATGTAAAGATCAAAAAATTAACTTTTAACCTCTTGTCAAAAGTGGCTATAATAGTCAGAGAGAGAGAAAATGTCTTCGAACCCTCTGAGTTTAGATAAGACCAACGGTAACAATGGAGGCAAATCCTCTGAGGAAACCGATCACCTAATCCGGAGCACTAAGAAGATTAAGAGTGCAAACGTCGAAGACGATGACACCATGCTTGATAACCCGTCGGCGGAGACCCAGGTTGAACTCGCTAAAGTTCAAACAGAGTTACCCAGTCTGGCTGGAAAAGTAGTACGAGATTCCATACCCAAATCCTTCAAGGATGCTCTCACTGCTCGAAGTCCGAATGAGAGACCCTTTGATGATAATCTGGATGATCTTTCCACAGATGATGAGTTCGAAGATGATGGTGACGAGATCAAAGAAGCGGAGTCATCGGTAACAGAAGCGCAGGGCATTCCCAGGATCTCACTACCTAAGAAATTGTTGGCTAAAATTAGAAGGCCATGGAAGGATTGCTTAATTATCAAGTTATTGGGGAAGAGGGTGGGATATAGACTCCTAATGACAAAGATTCGTAAACTTTGGGACCTCCAAGGTGACTTTGAAGCCATTGATCTTGACTCGGGTTTTTTCCTCATTAAATTCCAAATGAAAGAAGACTGTGCGTATGTTTATACAGGGGGCCCTTGGATTGTTCTTGACCACTATCTTACAGTTCTTAAATGGCAACACGATTTTAAACCGGCGGCGGCTGAGGAGGTCAAAACAGCCCTGTGGGTTAGATTTCCCCAATTGCCGATAGAGTACTACAACGAAAAAGTAATTTTTCATATTGCCAAGGCCTTGGGTAAACCTCTGAAAATCGACCTGAATATAGCTACTTCGACTAGGGGCAAATATGCGCGTATGTGTATTGAGATGGACCTCAAGAAGCCTCTGCTCTCATGTTTTGCTATTGGTAAGTATAACTACTCGATTGAATACGAACATTTACATACTTTTTGTTTTAATTGTGGCAGGGTAGGCCATCGGCGGGAATGGTGTAGTGAGAAACCGGCCATGGTTGCAGATGGAGCCTCCACCGGAGTTGTTGCCAATGTGGTTCCGACCGTTAGAGAAGAGGTTATAGGCCATAATGGCACATCTCAGTCTAATTTTGTTCCACATGGGCTTGTTGACACAGGCAACAGTAGTTATGGGCCATGGATGCTTGTTGATCGAAAGGGGAAGAGGATTATTCACCAAGGCAACAAGAGTGGACTTGTTTTCAAGGCCACTAACGCAGGGTTGAATAGAACCACAAACCCACATTCTCATAAAGCCCATTGGAGAAACCCATCAACCTCAGCCCAACCCTATAAGAATTTTCATAACCCGAACCATAAAACATCTTTTAAAACCAGTGGCCAAAAGAAGACCTTTACTGATAGCAGCTCACGTGATGTTCCATGTTCAACCTCTGATTCCCCTAGTCTAATCACATCAAACCCATTTGGATGCTTACAGCCTTCTGTAAATAACTTAGAGGACTCTACCTCTACACCTATTCAGAGAGAGTATTATGGAACCCAAGAGATGAGGATAGACCGGTCTACGGTCGATGTATACAAGGCAGGTGAGTCCCCAAACCAGCAGAGTTGTGTTGATATTCAGAAGGAGCGTCCCCCTCCTCTTGCAAACACTGCATCCATTATCTCTACTTCATCCCCTCCCCACTCCGTGGAGCAACCCACACCCCCTCCTTACTCAATTGAACCTTTAGTAAATGGAGATTCCAGAAGTGCTTCACCACAGGATCACCTGCAATCAGATATACATAGCAATAGATCCCGAGATAGAAGCTATTCACCTAATCGCATCAGAGTGGTGGATAGAGGAAGCCCGAGTCATGATAGAGCTGAACATGGAGAGTTACGGTTCCCAATCTCACAGCCTCAAGATCGGCTCAACAAGGGCCATGGTGAGCGATCGCATTCGGGTAAGGAAAATTTTGGGGACTCCTGATTTTTGCCCTTTACCTAACTTTCCAAAATCATCATCTATGAAGTTACTTGTACGGAACTGTAGAGGTGCTGGGAACAAGGTGTTTAAACGCAATTTGCGTGAGATTATCTCAAACCATAAACCATCTATTGTGGTTCTCATGGAAACTAAAGTCCATCTAAGTTCTATGGGGCTCTTTTTCAACAAGCTGGATTCACAGCCTCTATGCATGTTGACCCAGTGTAATAACCCTCACACTGATTACCGATAAGTCACTGATTGGGTACCGACTACTGCTAAACTAAGACTGACTATGACTGATAATTGAACTGACTGAATTACTGAACTGACTGACTAAATCTGAAACTGAATCGATTGCCTGTATCTGTTCGAATTGCATTTTATCTGTTTAACTGTTTAATTATCTGTTCAGTCTGTTTTGTTTAGACTGTAAATTGAAGGCCTTATCGGTGGCCGAACCAGAAATTGATTAGTGATTTGTAATCGCCATGATTTATGTAAATTTATGGTATATTTATCTAAAATGTGATTTAGCATGATTAAATTAGATTAAAATAAGCTAATTGGCCAAGTTGGACTTATTTACCAAAAAGCCATGTAGTGGCCCACTATTTTAAACCATTTTGAGCCTTATCACATATTCAAACAAATGTTTCATCAGCCAAGCTCCTTGTTTCCACCGAATTAGAGAGAGAGAGAGTAGGGGACTAGAGTGAATTCATCTTGCATGCTTGGAATTTGAGAGGATTGGAAGAGTTCTTGATCAATTGAGCTTACTTACCTTTAATCCAAGACCTAAGGTAGGAGAATCAACCTTTCCTTGTTGTAATTAAGATAGTTCTTACATGCCTCATGCTAAATTATAGAGTTAAGGCATGATTTGGTTCAATAATGTTGGATTAGAGATCAATTGTTGCATGTATGTGCATATTGTCAAGTTTGGAGGTTGTAATACATCATTCCACACATGCATGTTCATAATATTGTTGTAATTCATGTTGTCATCATGTTTTTGAGAGATTTGAGCTCATAAGAGCAAACATTGAAGCTTTAATTGGATTTAAAGTCATGCATGTTGCATGTTCATGTATGTTCGGGGGAAATTGGTTTGGAAATGAGTTTGATTAAACCCCCTTGGGCTTTGATTTCTTAAATTGAGTTTTGAAACATGTTATTCTATGTGTTTAAAAGAGTTTTCCAGAAAATGGGCCCAAGAGGATCGAATTTGGTGTGTGAAACTTGAGTTTTGAACTTAGAACACAAACCTGGATTTTTCAGATTTTTGCATCCCGCTCGAGCGGGAGAAGTAGCACTCGAGCGGGGAAATCAAGCCCCCAGTACTTTGACCTGTTTTACAGTCCGCTCGAGCGGAGTGATGCACGCTCGAGTGGGGGAATCGAGCATCCAGTACTTTGCACTGTTCATCAGTCCGCTCGAGCGGAAGAATGTACGCTCGAGCGGAGGACTGGGTGACACGCTCGAGCGGGGAAGTTGACGCTTGAGCGGGTCCCTTTGTTTGCATGTCCGCTCGAGCGGGGAAAACCTGCACTCGAGCGAGACCCTGTTTCACTGAAATTTCTGAAAATGTTTTCTGAATGCATCTTTGTATCCTCTTTCCATCCTAGGCATTCCTAGGGCATATTTAAGGCATCTTAAAGAGGATATAGATGTAGAACACACCGAGGCATAATAGAGAGTTAATAATTATCTTCCCAACTGTGAAACTTAGTGTGTGTTCAATCTGTTAACTGTTTAGGGTTGGCTTCCGGAGACGCGCTCTAGCTACTGTAGCCCAGAACTCTGTGAGTAACAATTGTGTAAAGATACGTTCAAAATGATTATCTTCTGAATACTGAACTGAACTGTTTACTAAACTGTTTACTGTTTACTGAATGAATGTATATCCTATATTCTGAACTGTACTGTGGCATCTTTAGCACCTACTGTCTACTGTTACTGTTACAGAGATCTCTGTCGGTTCCTTCGTGGAACCACTATTGTTTACTGACTGATGGCCATCACTACTGTTCGGTCTTTAAGACCTACTGCTTACTGTACTGTTATGCTAATGGATGTACCACATATGACTGCTTGACTGAAAGACTGAAAAACTGAAGTACTGATTTAATGAACTGTTTTCATTAATGTAAGGACATTCATTCTAAACCCCTTTACGCATTATGTTATTCACTGGGCTTTAGCTCACTGCTCATATATATATGTAGGTGTACAGGTACCAGACCGCAGCTAGGAGCGTCGGGGTAACTCCAGTTTTGTCAAGCCAACCACTGTGCCTCACCGCGAGGTTCCGAGCCTGCCAAGCTATGGCTTAGGGGTCTTTTATTTCCCCGTCTGTCTTGTACTGTTTTTGTAAATACTGTATAAACCGTTCTGTACTGTTTAATAGGGATTGGTCCTTGCTCTGACTGGTTGTGTATATATGGTACATACTGTGTGTCTCTGACTGCATAAACGTATGAAAAATCTTTTTGGCATACAGACTGTCACAGCTCATTGGACACTGTTTATTTACTGTATTGGCTTCCGCCATGCCCCTGTGCTCTGTTTTACTGTCTTACTGTTTAGTAGGCCTTCGGTAATCTCGGATTATTAGCCGGTTACGGTGCTAAACCCATAGGGGCGGGTTTGGGTCGTGACACCCAGTGGGTAAGTGTGGTGGTATTTGGGTGCTGTGGGACCCTTTCAAAGCTACTGTTATGGCCTTAGATGCTAACCCGCATGTGATTCACGCTAAGATCAAACAAGATAACTTTCAAGATTGGATACTCTCGGCCGTTTACGCTAGCCCCAACCCGAGATCCCGAGATGCTCTTTGGAATAATCTGGAGTCCATGACTGATAATATTTCGGAACCTTGGCTTGTGGCGGGTGACTTCAATGACTTCGCGAACCTAAATGAAAAACGCAGCTTCTCTACTAACCAGGATCAAGCGAGAACCCGTAAATTCCAGGCCAGGCTAAATAGATGTAAGCTCATGGACTTAGGGTGTTCAGGTCCCCGTCTGACTTGGTCCAACGGGAGGCAGGGTATGGCTAATACTCTTGAAAGACTTGACTGAGCTGTTTGTACTACGGAATGGAGATTGCAATTTCAAGAAGGGGCAGTGCGAAATCTTCCAAGAACTTACTCCGATCATGCTCCAATGATTATCTACACTGAAGGTATGCAACATTCTAATCCTGTTCTGCGACCTTTTAGAATGGAAGCTGCGTGGTTTGTGAACCCTGATTTTAAAAATTTGGTTAAAGATTCTTGGGATGAAACCAACAACTCAATCCTTGAAGCTATTACCTCTGTTACTGCTAAAGCTTCTCATTGGAATAAAAATGTTTTTGGTAATATTTTTCGAAACAAACGTTGGCTTCTGGGCAGAATTGAAGGCATTCAAAAGGCCCAATCCCAAAAATTCTCTCATAACTTGTTTGTTTTAGAAAAAGAATTGATTAAAGATTACAATAATATTCTGTACCAAGAGGAAATTTTTTGGTTTCAAAAATCTCGGTCTAACTGGATCTCTTTGGGTGAAAGAAATACTAGGTTTTTTCATATTGCTACTTTGGCTAAGAGAAGGCATTCTCGGGTTATCACTTTGAAAGACTTTAGTGGCAACTGGATTTCTGAACCTACTAATTTGAAAACTCATGTGGGCAATTATTTTGAGGAGTTGTTCACTGCCTTACCTGAGGTCACTGGTATTAGATGGGAGCATGAACTGCTCTCTAAATTCACTATGGATGATAATGCAGAGTTGGGAAGACTTGTTACCAACTTGGAAATTTGGTCAGCCATGAAGTCTATTAAAGCCTTTAAGGCCCCCGGTTGCGATGGCATACAATCTTTTTTCTATCATTCTTATTGGGACATTGTGGGTTCTTCTGTTTATAATTTTGTTAAATCTTGTTTTAACTCGAGAGATATCCCCCCAGATATTAATAAAACTCTTATCACTCTCATCCCAAAAATAGAGAATCCTGAATCCATTAAACAGTTTAAGCCCATCAGTTTGTGCAATGTCCTTTATAAAACCCTTTCTAAAACCTTGGTGAGTAGACTTAGACACTTCCTTGTGAATGTGATTAGCCCTAATCAGAGTAGCTTTATCCCAGGGAGGACTACCAATGATAATATTATTATAGCCCAAGAGATTATCCACACTCTTAGATTCAGGAAAGGTAAACAAGGTGACATGATTTTCAAAATTGATCTTGAAAAAGCTTATGATAATGTCTCTTGGTCTTTTCTTCATGATACATTAGTTGATTTTAATCTAAATCCCCATTGGATCGAGCTTATTATGAATTGTGTTACTAAGGTTAATTCATCTGTGTTATGGAATGGGGAAACGGTCCGTGAATTTCATCTTAAGAAGGGTCTCCGTCAAGGAGATCCATTATCCCCTTATCTGTTTGTTCTATGTATGGAAAGATTGTCTAATTTGATTACTTTGAAAGTTGGCAGTGGGGAATGGAAGGGTACCAAGGCTTCTGCTAGGGGCCCTGCTATTTCTCATTTATTTTTTGCTGATGATCTTCTCCTCTTTGCCAAGGCAGATTCTAGGAATTGTGATACCATTATGGATGTTTTAAATCAATTCAGTAATTGTTCGGGTTTGCATATTAATTTTGCTAAGTCTAAGTTGTTCATTTCTCCTAATGTGCCTATTTCTAAGGCCAGGAGTTTTAGTAGCAATTATGGTATACCTCTCACTCATGATTTGGGTAAGTACCTTGGTATCCCACTGCTCCATAACAGAGTGAGCAGGGCTCACTTTACTGCCATTTTTGAGAAACTTCAGAACAGATTGACTGGGTGGAAAGCTAATATGTTATCTATTGCAGGGAGGGCCATCCTCATTAATTCGGTTACCTCTACCCTCCCGGCATATATGATGCAAACTATGGACTTACCTGTGAATGTGTGTAAGGACATAGATCGTCTGAACAGGAATTTTTTATGGGGTGATGTGGGCACCTCCAAAAAGATTCATTTAGTGAATTGGGCCACGGTGTGTAATAGCAAGAAATTGGGTGGTCTTGGCATTCAGAAGGCCAAGGATAGTAACCTTGCTTTACTCTCTAAACTGGGCTGGAAACTCCTTTCCGGGGAGTCTTGTTTATGGGCTAGAGTTCTTAAAGATAAGTACTTTCTTGGGGATTCTCTTCTCAGCTATTCTAGTAAGCGTAAGGCTTCTCTCACGTGGAGAGGCATTCTTAAAACTCGGGATATCCTTGTTAAGGGTAGCAAATGGTGTATTCGCAATGGTAATATAGTCTCAATTTGGTTTGATTGGTGGTGTGGGGAGTGTAGTTTGGCCTCCTTATTTCCTAACTCTCACCTCATTAGCTTGGAGAAGGTGAATACTCTCCTGGATGAGGAGGGTAGTTGGGATATGGGTGCTATATCTGTTAAGTTACCTAGGGAAGCTTGGGATCTTGTTTTGAAGATTCAGCTTCCTAGGTTTGTAACTTACCCAGATATGCCACATTGGAAGGGCTCGAGGTGTGGTGAGTTCAGTACTACTGCAGCCTATGAATTGGTGACTGATTCGGGAGTGGATTCTGGGAATTGGCTATGGTTATGGAAATTGAAAATCCCCCCAAAACTCAAAGGCTTTGTTTGGTTAGCACTTCATGAGAAGTTGCTAACGAACAGCCTAAGAGTTATAAGAGGACTATCAAATTCTGCTATGTGTAATAGTTGTGGTGTGCAGGTTGAAGACTTAAACCATATCTTCAGAAACTGTCCCAAAGCTACATCTATCTGGACGGGTTTGAATTGTGTTTCTTGGCTGTTTAATTGCAGGAATTTATCTTTTAAAATTTGGGTGGAATCTTCTTTAAAGTCTAAATCTCATCCTTTTATTGATCCCACACTTTTTGTTACCTCTTTATGGCAGATTTGGAAAAATAGAAATCTTCAGATTTTTGAAAATATTGATTTGCCTTGGCAGCATAGTCTTCACCTTATACATAGATATGCTACTGATATTAAAGATGCTTTTAATATGTCTATTGTTAACATTTTGGATAAAGAGCTAATTAGTTGGTCTCTTCCTCCTCCAGGCAAATTAAAGATGAACACTGATGGCAGCTCGAAAGGAGATCCAGGTGATGGTGGCTTTGGGGGCCTCATCCGTGACGAGAGAGGCATGTGGCTTTGTGGTTATTTTGGAAAGCTCACAAATTGTACCAGCATTGAAGCGGAGATTTGGGCTCTATACAAGGGTTTGACGATAGCCTTCGAGAAAGGCTATAAGGATCTTAGCATCGAGACCGATTCCCAATATGCTATTGATATGCTTAAGGGAATTGTTGAGGTTTTTTCTCCCTTGAGAAGTTTAGTGGAGGATTCCAAGTTTCTCATTCGAAGATGTGGCTTTTTGATTCAACATGTCAAGAGGGAGGGCAATATGAGTGCTGATGGTCTTGCTAAGATGGGGGCAAATCAAAATGAAGTGCTGGTTGTGATGGATGATCCTCCTGAAGAAATCTGAGGTCAATTAGTTGAGGATATGGTTGGTCAGAGTTATCTCAGACTTCGTTCTGGAGACTCTTAGTTTTCTTTGTGTTTTTGTTTGTTTTGTCGGTTTGTTTGGTTTCCCTTTCCGATGTACCCAAAAAAAAAAAAAAAAAAAAGTGGCTATAATTCTAATTTTGATGACATTTTATATATTTTTACTTTTTATAGACGTCTGTACCATTTTGAATTGCACTATTCAAAATAAAAAATTAAAAAAAATTACATTAAAGGAAAAAAAATCTGTAGTAAATTTTTGTTTTTTTATTTTTAAATTCTTTTACACTAGATCTATGGAAAAAAAATAAAAAATAAAAAATATATATATACTAAACAAAGTTGCTTGTCTGATAAAATGTTGTTGTACTTGGTCCAAAGAGTGAGAAACCACGTGACGACGTCTCCTATGCACTTGGCTAACGTGATCAGCCACATGGGTTGTTCAGTGCTCCAACTTCTGTGATAAGGGTTGTTTGAGATGACCTAAATAAGTGTATTTTTTATCTTTTTACGAAAAGATGTACAAAAAAGTAAAGAGGTAATGTGATGAAAAAAATATAAAAAGATAAAAAGATGAATTATTTTGTATATGTCAAACTTAGCCTAACTCTTAACAAAAACGGTAGTTGTGAAGAAGAACTAGCCAGACAGCAGTGAAGCCAAAAATTGAAAAACTGAGAGAGAAGAGAAAGAGGCGACAACGATTCAGCAACCTAGAGCACGACCAAAACTGAAAAACATACCTGCATCAAGAGGGGCTTCTCGCAGCTGGGCAATCTTCAGTCTGATCAAGTTTCAATCTTGCAGCTGGGTATGCTCTATTCTTTGAAACTGGTAATGTAATGCCAAGGTTCCTGAGGTTGTGTTGATTTCCATTCCAATTTGTTGGATTAAGTAAACTGCTCTCCCTACCTCCTATTCTTTGCTGCGTTGTCAAAGCTCTGTTTGCTGGTCCTGAATTGCTCAGTTGAAGGTTTCGCTCTTTACCTGTTCGACAAAATGCCCCAGTGAAAACCTTGTCACTGGTCATAAGATGATTAAGGAGAAAGAGAAAGAGAAAGAGAAAGAGAAGGACAATGAGAGGGACAGAGAGAGTAGTAAGCTATCATTGAAGAAGGGCAAATTAGCCAAGAGCAAACTAGCCAAGAGTAAATCAAAAAGCAAATCTTTGACTAAGGTATCTTTGAAGGAGTTTGTAAATCAGGTGGATCAACTATCTACTGATGATATGCCTAATGTACTTCCCTGCCGGTCTACACGCATTCGAGGCCCCCCCAAATCTCTTTCACTTGGAGATTTTGTGGGACCGTGGCAAGGGCCCTCAAATGTAAACAAGAGGGGATTGAGGGACGTAGATTCAGAGGATAGCTCAATTGAGTGTGATTGTGATCTTGGTACAACACAGTTTCGCTGGACTGTGGAAATGCAAGCCTCACCTGAGCAATCACCAAAGCAGCATCAAACACCTAATGCATGGAACACACCAACTAGAGTGCTAACTGATGTTGAGCAGTGGCCAAAATTGACCACTGTGTCCCTATTGGTGGCAAACGAAATGATGTTGTCAAATAAATTTGGCTCACTTAGTGCTGATCAAAGGAAAGAAGTAATGGGTTCCAAGCAACGAGAGAGTGATAAGCCCGTGCGAGCTTGTCGAAATGAGGATTCGGTTGATCTACATATGGAAGATAGTAGTGAAGGTCTGGATACACTTGCTATATCAGGTAAACCTCTACAAGTTGGGAGCTCTTTAATTAAAGAAAAGATTAACAAGGTGTCAAAATTGAAGTATAAAATAGGTGCCCATAAGATTGAGAACCAAGTAGATGGCATTTACAATGTCCCTATTGAGATCTCAAAAAAAGGCTTTTCTCATTGGGAAAATGCTTTGGTTGGATACTTCATTGATAAAAGATTCTCTTTCCATTATGTGAAAACTTGGGCGGAGAAACTTTGGGGAAATTTGCTTGAGGACGTTGTCTCCATTGACAATGGTTTTTTTTATTTTTAAAGTAAAAAGTGAAGAGGCTATGGACACAATCTTGGAAGATGGCCCCTATTATGTTGGGGCTAGATTGATTGTTATTAAAAAATGGCAACCTGGACTAAAACTAACAAAGTGTGAATTTTCAAGTGTGCCATTGTGGGTGAAGTTGTACAATGTTCCTTTGGAACTTTGGAGTGAAGAGGGTCTGGGTTACATAGCTAGCATCTTGGGAACTCCTCTTTATTTGGATGAGCCAACTTTCAAGAGAAGCAGACTTACATTTGCGAGAATTTGTATTGAAGTGCCAGCAAATAAAGAGATCCCTAAGTCTTTCAAAATAAATCTTGGTTATGGTGACCCATATAAGATTCAAGTTGAGGTACCATGGAAGCCTCAAAGGTGTGATGGTTGTAAGACTTTTGGCCATACCACTAATTTGTGCCCTCAAAAGCCAAAGTCTTTGAACCCTCCCTCCTTCAAACATGAGTGGAGAGTCAAGGACACTAAAACACAAATTCCGACTAAATGGGAAGTGGTGAAGAAAAAGGGGAGAGCTAGTGGGCAAGGTTCAACGCCATTGATCAACAAAGAGAGAGAGACGCAGTCTTCTGTCCCCTCAACATCTAATGCCTTTGATGTCCTTGAATCGTGTGATATGGACGAGTTAGGAAATGGAGATTCAAGTCAAGAGTTGAGAAATAGAGGGAGTCCATCTCCAAGTGATCCTAGTTATGGGGAGACTTCAAAAGAGGATAACAGAAGAAAACTTAAAGCGAAACTTCATGACTTGAAGAATGCTAGAAGGAAATTCTGAATCCTTGTTTTGTTGGGAATGTTGTGCTTGTTTTCTATAAGCTCAGTTTGTCTTTTGATGGAGTAGTTTATTTTGTTTATTTTTGTGCTCCCATCAAAAGCTGTGTATTGAATTTCATTGTATATCTTTCTTTTTTGGTTATAATATGACTTACTTATCTAAAAAAAAAAAAAAAACGGTAGTTGTCTTTAATGTTAAAAGAAGTAGAAAACAATGTTTCAAATGCATAAAAAATATGTTAAATTATATTATTATTATCATTATTTTATTTATTTATTTTAATGATAACCCAACAAGCTATCATTAGCATGCCCTTTATATTTGTGAAGGGTAAAAATATAAGGTTAAGCTTAGAGTAGACCAATCACTACAAGAAATTATTTTTATCGTCAAAAGTGTAATTACTTTATTTTTAACGATAAAATTAGATATTTAGTGATGAATTACTAATCTTTTGTGATAAAAAGTTGTCTCAAAAACCAACAAAAATTTAGACCTAATTATTTTGTCTGTAAGGTGCATTTATTAGTGACGTTTTCAAAAATTTGTCTCTAAAAGTTTATTTTTTGACTCTTTGAGACGGCATTTTAATAACTATCCTCGTAATAAGTTAAATTAGTTCATAAATATTTTTTCCAACAAAATTTATAGTTTTAGAGATAAAAAAAACTTATTCTTTAGAACCCTTATATGTTGTACTGAATGTAACCCAAAAAAATTCATCTAATACATTTATTTTCTACTCCATAGAATGACCGATCATTATACTGAGATCATTGAAGAGTTTTCCCAATTTACCTAGGTTGAACGTCATCTCTGATTCTAGTTTTCTTGGAGATCAAAGGAGTGAGCATATCACCTCGCTATTTCCATGTAAAGATAATTTCACTATCTACAATATTAAATCTCACTTTGTTTTTTTTTTTTTGTTTTTTTTTTAATAAAAAAATTATAACATTTAACTCTACGCAGTTTTATCAAGTTATAATGTGACCCCTCTTTTAGATTGGTATTAAATTTCTTAACAAAAATTATCGTGTGACTATCACATGAATAATTTTTAGAGAAAAAAAATTCTTTTATTTTTTTCTTTTAATTTCTTCTATATATTTTCTAAATCTATCACAGAAGGAGTGGCCAATAGTTAAATTTAGAAAATATAATAAATAGAGAAATCTATTGAAAAAATATAGAAGTAAAACATTGAAAAATATACAATTTTATCTTCAGAGACACCTGATATTTTCCATTAAGACATTTAAAAATTATCACATTATAACTTGACTAAAATTATAAAAATTGATTGTTACAATTAAAAAATAAGAGATTAAAAATTAAATTTAATGTAAAATGAAGAGTGGAAATTATAATTTATCCCATATATATATACGAATCTGGGACATGCTGTCACAGCAAAACAGCGCAGTGTCCATACTTTCCTTCCCTTTGCATTCTACAAGTTCAAAGATATAACAAAATATGTACCCAAAACAAGACTCCACACAAAAAATAAAAAATTAAAAGTCAGAACCATTTCTTCTTCTTCTTTTTTTTTAATCCAAAATATCATTTCATTAAAATCATAAAAACATTCATTACAAGGTGCAAACATAATGATAATCACACGTTATATTTATTTATGAACTTTTAGGATTTTTAGACAAACTTTATTAGCCACAAGTAAAGAATTATGGGTATAATCTTTTTGTGCTTGAAATTAGCTATCCACCATTACACTTCAGTCGATACTTTTGCCTTGTACAATCCACTAATTTCTCAGGTATTTGATATATTTAAATTTAAAAAAAAAAATCAATAAATTTTATTTTAATGCCTTTTCTTTTTTGTTTTTTTCTTGCCAAAAAAATTGAGTTTATACAACAATGCACACCCAATGAGGCTTCATCATGTTTGGATAATGATAATGTTTTTTTTAGTTCTTTAGTAATTCATATATAACCACCCCCACAAAGTTGAAGGGGATAACATTTGATTAACATGGAACAATTGTCTTATTGTATTTTTTGACTTTTCACAAATATTGGGATCAGGTCACATTATTCTTTACTCATTTTAATGATTTTGGATGATTTGGTATGTATATGAATGAATTAAAGTTAGAATGACACTGGACATTAAATTTGTATAATTTGATTATTCATACTTGGCTTCATCAATAGCAGTTCAAAGTTCTTTAAAATCTTAGACTAAAGATCAAAATGAAATATTATTTTATTAAATTTTTAAAAAATTGAGACCTTTAATAATAATTTTTTTAATTTTTTTTTTATTTAAGAACTTTAGACAATAGAATAAGTAACTTAATAATTGAAACATCTATAAGCTTGGTCGGCTCTGATGTTGGCTGTGGGAATATATTTTCTGAGTACCAACACGTGGCCAAGGTAACGCCGACGTGTCAGCCGAGGTATCACGTGTCTTGGTCATGACACCGAGATGATCTCGGCAAGGCCGAGGTTATCTTCGAAGATGTCGGAATCCGAGATAAGCGGATAGGGCACAAGAGTCCTAGAATGAGAGAGGATTTCAGTTTGGGTAAAGATAAGACTCTTAGAGAGCTTATCCCAATCCTACTAGGAGTCCAAGATTAACAGTAATCCTAAGCCCATTGAAGCTAGGCTTCTGTTGGGACAAGGATTGAGTTAACTATAAAAGAAAGGCACCCCCGACGAGTCAAAGGTACGCAATTTATATTTAAAACAGTGAGTTTAGCACTATTGATTATCTTTGAGAGATTTATTGACTTGATCATCGGAGTGCCCCCGGGTGGACGAACCACCACCGGAATCCTCTCTTTCTGTTGCAGGTCGGCCAGGTGTCGTCTATTCTGTCAGTACTCTCCAGCTGATTACTGAGTTGGTAGTGTGGTTGGAAAATCACTCACACAATTTGGCGCTGTCTGTGAGAAAGAAAGGAGAATAGATTGCCAGCAACGGACAGAAGGAAAAGATTGGGGACAACACTCCTGCTGGGAGTGGCAGACCTATCGACCTTGACGTCGAAGGAGACAACCGCAACACAGAAACTCGTAACCAGAATCACAGCAACAAAGACGTCGGCTAGGATGGCGACGTACCAAAGAAGCCAAATTGAAGTGGGTACTACAATGAGGATGACCTCCAGGTATAGAAGGATAGATGCCTGCGAAGGGACAAAGAGGTAAAAGAGATGGCAAACAAATTGGCGGACCTGCAATCAGTCGTCAATTTCATGATGCAAAACAACATTATGCAGCCATCATTCCCATTGCAGGACACGCCGATTCCAGCGGCCAATGCCCAGAAGGGAGGGCAGAAAACAATCCCCATAGCCCCTCAGCACACCAGGAGCGAAAGACATTCTCACCAACCTTCCAGGGAAGTCGGAACGAGGAGAGTCAAGAAGGGAAGAATCATGGAGGACGCACCACACAAAGGAGGCAGACCCCAAAGAACATTGGCATGTTCAAGGGCTGGCGCTGTGCTTCGACACAACTAATGGAGAAAGGTCGAAGAGGACTCACCACGAAGCTGAAAGTAGTGCACCAGAAAGATTGAAATCAGGAGATAGCCGAGCTCCTGGGCGGACAAAGGAGGACTTAAGAGATTACCTCAAAAGGAAGCAACAAAAGCTCGATGCCGAGGTAAACTTCCCTGATAAGCCGAGAACACCGTTCTTAGTGGAGTTGGACAAATTTGAAGCACCGAAGAGATTCAGTATGCCGAGGTTCCAAATATACGATGGTAAGTCAGACCCAACTTCCACGTTGGATTATACTTGAACTCAATGGCATTGTATAGTGGGAACGAGCCGTTGCTCTGCAAAGTGTTCCCCTCGTCCTTCGGGGAGATTGCATCAGATTGGTTTCACAAACTACCAAAGGGAAGTGTGAAGACCTGGGAAGGCCTGGCCGAGATGTTTGTGGCCAGGTTCGTGACAAACAAGCTACAACCATTAAGGGTAGATGCATTGATGGCTCTGAAGATCAGTAAGGATGAGGGCCTTAGGGCCTACGCAAAAAGATACTATGAGGTGTTCAACCGAATACCCAAATGTAATCAAGAGGTGGCGGTCGTATCTTTTAAGAACGGCCTAAAAGACAATTGCCCGCTACGAAAGTCTTTGGCAAAGACACTGCCAAAAAGCATGGAAGAGCTCATGGCCAGAATTGAAAAATATGCTAGAGCCGAGGAAGATACATCGGGGACTAAGGAGACAAAACAAGAGAAAGGAAACGGCTCGCCGAAGCGAGGCCGAGGAAACAATGGATCCAGCAAGCAAGAGACAAAACTGAGGGCCACACAAGCAGTGACAACTGTGTTCCGAATCCCAATCCACAAAGTCCTAGATAAAATTTGGAATCAACCCTATTTCAGAACACCAGCGAGGGCACCAGGAAAATTTATGGGAAGGAACCTTGGCAGGCATTGTGCATACCATAATGAAGATGGGCATATGACTCAGGGCTGCAGAGCCCTAACAACACACTTGGAGGACCTGGTGAGGTAAGGCCATCTGAGAGACCTTGTCGATGAGGCCAGAACAAGGGAAGAATAGGTAAGACTGCCTCGGGCACTAGCAGCTCCGCCTCCCCCAGCACAGCAACCTCAGGCAGGAGGACCTCGGGTAATTAATGTAATCCAATCGAAAGTCAACGAGAATGAAATTAGGGGGGAGACCTAGAAAGTGAAGCACTTGCAACATGTTTACCAAGTTGGGGAGAAGAGACATCGGGAAGAGGAGTGCCAAGGACCAGTAGTGTCCTTTACTGAAGCTGACCTTGAGATGGTGCAGCATCCACATAACGATGCCTTGGTGGTATCCCTCCAGGTTGGGGAATGCCAAGTAAAGCGTATCCTGATTGACCAAGGCAGCTCTTGTGACATCATGTACATCTGATGTTACAAGGAGCTCAGCCTTCACCCAGACGATATAGAGCAATTCAGTAGCCCAATGGTCGGGTTTAATGGAACGCCGGCATGACCGCTGGGAACAACCAGCTTGGAGGTGCAGGCAGGCACCAGGAAGATAACAACAGAGTTCACCGTAATCGACACACCCTCCCCTTACAACATTATCTTGGGAAGGCCATGGTTGCATGCAATGGGGGCTATTCCCTCAACACTGCATCAACTATTACGGTTCCCAACAGAGCATGGGATTGAGGAGGTTAGAGGAGATTAGCTATAGGCAAAGAATTGCTCCATGGCAGCAATGAAATCCACCTGCAGCATTCGAGAACCAGAGAAGGCAGAGATCGAAGACGAGGACGTGGAGGTCCTAGAGGATGTCGGCAAAGAGCTAGCCGAGAAGAGTGAAGAAGCACTGAAGAAAATCCTAGTCCAGGGAGGGGATGAAGAACGCTTCTTTCTTCTCGGCTCGGGCTTAGCCGAAGAAGAGGAAAAAGAGCTGGAAGCTTTCCTAAGAGCAAATATTGAGGTGTTTGCTTAGACACCTTACGAAATGCCTGGCATTGACCCCGAGGTCATTTGCCATAAACTGAACGTTGATAGGTCGGCCAAACCTGTAATCCAACGAGCAAGAAGACAGACATTGTTGCACGTCGAAGCAGTGGAGAAAGAAGTAGACAGACTTCTAAAGGCTAGGGCCATCCGAGAGGTAAATTAGCCGACATAGCTATCGAACACAGTAGTGGTGAAAAAGAAGAACGGTAAATGGAGGGTTTGTGTGGACTTTACCAGCCTAAACAAGGCCTGTCCCAAAGACAGCTTCCCTCTACCCAAGATTGACCAGCTAGTGGATGCCATTTCCGGGCATGGAAGGATGAGCTTCCTAGATGCCTGCAGGGGGTATCACCAGATAGCCATGTACCCCGTGGATGAAGAGAAGACTGCGTTTATCACCCCAAAAGGGCTGTACTGCTACAAGGTGATGCCTTTTGGGTTGAAAAACACAGGGGCAACTTACCAAAGGTTGGTAACCAAGATGTTCAAACACCTGATTGGCCGAACGGTGGAAGTTTACATCGACAACATGGTCGTGAAGACCAAGGAACCAGATGGTCATCTGGCCGACCTCAAAGTAGTCTTTGAAATCCTTAAAGCATATCGGCTCCGACTCAATGCATCAAAGTACGCATTTGGAGTTGGATCTGGTAAGTTCATGGGATACCTGGTGACCAGAAGGGGCATTGAGGCCAACCCAGATCAGATCAAGGCCATCCTGAAGTTGAAGAGCCTGACGTCGGCAAAACAGGTACAAATGCTAACCGAAAGGGCCGCAACCCTGAATAGGTTCATCAGCAGAAGCTCAGACAAGTGCAGACCTTTCTTCAACTTAGTAAAAAAAGCCACAGACTTCCTGTGGACTGAAGAATATGAAGCCGCCTTGGCCGACCTAAAGAAGTATCTGACCACAGCCCCAATTCTTTCAAATCCAGAACCTGGAGAGGAGCTGTTTTTATATTTAGCAGTTTCAGAACATGCGATAAGACCAGTGGTAGTCCGAGAAGAAAAATGGGAACAAAGGGCTGTTTACTATGTAAGTAAAACCCTGGCCGATCCAGAAACGAGGTATCTACCCTTAGAGAAATTGGCATTGGCTTTAGTAATGGCTTCAGAGAAGCCGAACCATTACTTCCAAGCCCATAAAATTGTGGTGCTAACTGAACACCCCTTGAAGTCCTTACTGCAACAAGGAGACCTGGCAGGAAGAATAGCCAGATGGGCAGTCGCCCTAGGCCAGTATGACCTGGAGTACAGACCCAGAACAGCAATCAAAGGCTAGGTTTTGGCCGACTTCATGGCCGAGTTCACTCTAGAATCTATCAAACATCGGGCTCCGTTGAGCTAGGGTGAACGATGTCCAAACAAACAAGGAGGAGCCCAGCCGAGGGCAACGGAACAAAGGAAGGAAGAAAAACTCAGGCCTTGCAGCATTTACATTGGCGACTCCTTTCGACTGTTCGTTGATGGGAGTTCAAACCGACAGGGAGCAGGGGCAGGAGTAGTATTGATATCTCCAGATGGGTAGGTACTAGAACAATCGATTCGTTTGGGGTTCAAGGCCTCAAACAATGGAGCAGAATACGAAGCACTCATTACAGGATTGAAACTGGCAGCAGCAGTACAAGCAGATGAGGTAATAGTCTTTTGTGACTCACAACTTATAGTTAACCAGACAACAGGCGAGTTTGCAGCCCGAGATGAAAGGATGTCAGCCTACGCAAAGGAGGTCATCAGGTTGGCAGCCTTGTTTCAGAACTGCCGACTACTTCAGGTCAGCCGAGATGATAACAGTCACGCCGATGCATTGGCCAACCTAGCTAGTGCAGTACAACCTGGAAAAGCAAGGACAATAATGATTGACTATTTGTTGGGCCCGAGCATCAAACCACTGACAACAGAGTGTAAAGCAATGTGTGTGGACATGGGACCAAGCTGGATGGATGCAATTGTTGTATTCCTGAAAGAAGGAAAGCTGCCAGATGACCACAAGGAGGCACACAAGATTAGATTGAAGTCGGCAAGATTCAGTCTAACAGCAGAAGGACATCTCTACAGAAGATCCTTCACTGGACCCCTTTTGAGGTGCGTACATCCTTCACAAGTTGAAGATTTTCTATATGAAATACATGAAGGAATTTGCAGAAGCCACGCTGGGGGCAGATCACTAGCTCATAGGGCCATTACCTAGGGGTATTGGTGGCCCTACATGCAGAAAGATGCAGAGGCCTATGTCAAGAAGTGTGAAAAATGTCAAAGGTTTGCACCTCTAATACACCAACCAGCAGCAGACCTGAACCCAGTATCCAGTCCTTGGTCGTTTGCCCAATGGGGCATGGATCTCGTTGGGAAACTGCCCCAAGCAACTGGACAAAGAAAATACCTGCTGGTGGCAACAGACTACTTCACCAAGTGGATAGAAGCTAAACCCCTTGCCAAAATCCGAGATATTGATGTAAAGAACTTCATATGGAAGAACATCATCGCCCGGTTTGGGATTCCAAGAGCAATAGTTGCAGACAATGGAACACAATTTGACAGCAAGCTAATTAAGAACTTCTGTGCAAAGTTCAAAATCAAGAACTATTTTTCAACCCCAAGCTTTTCCCAAAGCAATAGGCAAGCAGAAGCATCCAACAAAGTTATCTTAGATGGGATAAAGAAGAGGCTGAAGGCAGCAAAGGGAAAGTGGGTGGATGAACTACCAAGTGTGCTCTGGGCATATCGGACTACGCCGAGAAGATCAATAGGGGAATCCCCCTTTGCCATGGCTTATGGCACATAAGCTGTCATTCCGCTGGAGGTCGGCATCCCTTGGATTAGAACCCAAGGAGTAGAGAACGGGACTAATGATGTACTCTTAGCCCGAGATCTAGACCTACTAGAGGAAAGAAGGGAGAGAGCTGCAATTTAGCTGGCAGTATACTAGCAGCAGCTTGCCAGAGCTTATAATAAAAAGGTCAACCCAAGGGAGTTTCAAATCGATGACCTCGTCCTAAGGAAAGTCGTCGGCAACAAGAAAGATCCCAGAGAGGGGAAGCTTGGCCCAAATTGGGAAGGACCCTACAGAATCATCTCGGTACTGGGCAATGGGGCATATCGGCTTGAAGGTAATGAGGGTAAAAAGTTGCCAAGGCCTTGGAACACTTGCAATTTGAAATTTTTCTATCATTAGAATTTTTTGTCATTTTGCCGAAGTAAATAAATAAAGTTTTAGCTTGTTTATATATGTTTATACACTTGTGACTGATAAAGATACATAACGTTGTTTCTGGAATACATGTATAATGAGAATCCAAGTGGAACTTAGGTTCATATCAGGAGGCAGAGAGAAGCAAAATGGGTTTAACACTTGTTGAAACTTGAGAAAAATTTACAAGTTGAAGTTAAACCAAGATGATGTTTAACACTTGTTGAAACTTGAGAAAAGTTTACAAGTTGAAGTTAAACCAAGATGATGTTTAACACTTGTTGAAACTTGAGAAAAGTTAAACCGAGATGATGTTTAACACTTGTTGAAACTTGAGAAAAGTTTACAAGTTGAAGTTAAACTAAGATGATGTTTAACACTTGTTGAAACTTGAGAAAAGTTTACAAGTTGAAGTTAAACCAAGATGATGTTTAACACTTGTTGAAACTTGAGAAAAGTTTACAAGTTGAAGTTAAACCAAGATGATGTTTAACACTTGTTGAAACTTGAGAAAAGTTAAACCGAGATGATGTTTAACACTTGTTGAAACTTGAGAAAAATTTACAAGTTGAAGTTAAACCGAGATGATGTTTAACACTTATTGAAACTTGAGAAAAGTTTACAAGTTGAAGTTAAACCGAGATCGTGTTTAACACTTATTGAAACTTGAGAAAAGTTTACAAGTTAAACTAAGGTTAAACACTTGTTGAAATTTTATGAACAAATTTACAATCTGAAACCAAGGTTATGCTAAGAAAGGTACTTGGGTTCTTGCCGAGGTGAATCATCAGTTTGTATAACCGAGGTGTGTCACTCTGAGAAGGTTGCACAAGGATTGAAGTGTATATTAAAGATATGCAAAATATTCTAAGTATAGAATCATGCAAAAGCAGTAAAGAGAAGACAAAGATACAAGCATTTAGAGAAGGAAAGTTGTATTAACATTCAAAAGAAGGCACGTCGGCCAAAACTTACTAATTGTTCGAAAAAAGAGAAGAACAAAAGTACAAAATACAAAGGAAAAACACATCAAAGTAAAGACTCTTCGGCAACAATAGATGGTTGGGTCTAAAATTCAGACGACTACTGGGAAGACACCTCGGCAGCCTTTTCCGCCGCAAGTTCGGCATCAATTTCTTGAAGGGTTTCATCAAGGCTCTTGTCGGCAAGGGTCACGTCGGCTGATGCCTTCTCAGCTGTAGCATCTTTGGGAACTTCCTCACCCTCCTCATCTTGAGTCAAGTCCAGGACTTGCTCATTTAGAGAAGGTGACTTGGTCCCAGTAGCCTCCTTTGATTTCCTCACCAAGGTCTCCTCCTCAGACTCAGATTCGTTATCGGATTGACTTGGAGTTGGAGGGAATGGAAAATGAATGACGTCAGCGTTCCTGAGGGGCGAGTCCTCGGGGACATCAAGATTTTTTAGAAGAGACATCCAACCAAGGGTGAAACCCTTGTTGTATGCCTGCTTCACTTGCTTTTCATAGTCCGCCGTGACATCGGCCACCCCCTCACAATATGCTTTCTCATCGGCGGCCTTGACTTTGGTCTCTTTTGTTACCAGAGCATCCTGAAGTTCTTTTTGGGCCTGGGACATCTTTTCCTTGGCCTCTCTTTTTTGGGCCTCAAGAACCTTCCTAATGGCCTTAGCGGATTCCGTCTTTTCTTCGGCGTCATTTTGAGCCTTGATAGCATCCTCGGCTTGATCCTCTAAGATCTTCATCTTTGATTGCAAGTTTTTATTAGTTTTCTGAAGACTGGAGACCTCCCTCTTCTTCTCAGCCAGCTTCTCCCGGTTCTCGAAAGATTGTACTGAGAAAGAATAGACATGCTGGATGGCCTAAGAAAAAATAAATCAGAGCAGAAGTTATTACAAAATCTTCCAAAGTATAAAGAGAAAGAAAGAAAGAAAAACGACCAAATAAAGACATTTACTTGAACAGAGCGCTGAAGCATCAGAGCATAGTTCTCATATTAACTCAACTCGATGTTTCGGTCGAGATCGCCGGGAAGAAGCAGAGCGGTACTAAGGGCAACGCCGACATTAATGTCATCAACGCTATCGTTGGCCATAATTGGCTTATCTTCTAGAGTGATTTGGGGGGCCCAAGGGGAATCGTACTTTCAAGACCCCGAGGTGGTTGCAGCAGATGACCTCGGCCTCTTTGATCGGATGAACTCAGATGGTTGGGCCTCGGCAGGCCTTTTCTCGGCAGCAGATGTGGTTTTCTCACTTGAAGCTAATTTCGAAATTGGCAAAGTATCCTCAGTGTCAACCTGAGTCACCTTTGTTTTTGGTTGAGCCTTCTTCACTCTTTTCGGCTTCGGAGGGGGCTGGGATTGCGCTGGTGGAGTGTCAATAGTTGATGGGATACTGGCCAAGAGATCTTTGGCGACTGCTTTTTGGCGGCCCATCTCGGCAAAAAAAAAAAAAACAGTTCGTCGCTGACGTTGGTGCTGGGATATTGGGATCAGATAAGAAGCCGAGGTTGACGGCTGCTCGGCTGGATCAGAAGTTGATCCTTGATCTTGCCGAGATGTGGAGGCAGCTTGAGGAGTTGTGGTGGAAGGAGGAGACAGACTCTTCTTTTTTTTCTTCTTGGGGACGTCGGGAAGAGCTGACTTGTACATAGGAATGAAATTAAGTAGAAGAGGGGCCTTCCGTTTGTGGACTGGCAGATCCAAGAGTTTCCTCAAGTCTTTGCTAGGAAGGAAAGACTGACGGAAGCCCTTTGGTGGTTGAGGGAGAGCTGCAAGAAAAACAGACGTTAAAAACAAATAAAGTATTGAAGACTTTAAAAACAAGTTAGTATGAACACAGGGCTCTTACCATTGCCCTCTACAAAAACTGATCGAGGAAGAGGGTAGAGATAGAGGTCCTCGTCTGGAGCGAACTCCTAGTTCCCCGAGGTAATGAAATAGTCATCCCCAGCTTCCTTGTTGGAGTCAGGGAGGTCGGTGACAATTTTGTACTCTGTGGACCTCGGCTTAAGGTAGTAAATGTAGCTCGTATCTTTTTTGAGGCCACACATGGTGTAGCAGTATTGGATATCAGCTAAGGTAATCCTAGCGTTTTCTTGTTTGGCTAAGGCTATGATACCATTAATAACTCGATAGGAATTGATGGCGAGTTGCATCGGGTTCAACTTATAATAGTGAAGTATTTCACGAAAAAGGGTGTTGAGTGGGAGCCGAAGCCCGCACTCAATGAAGGCTACCACAGGGAAGGGCATAAAATCAGTTGTAGGCATGATGGAGTCATCCTCCCCAGCCAACCTCAGATGGACGTTAGCCGGGATGTCAAACTCACGCCTAAAGTGATCTAACTTGGTCGGGGTGTCTACCTTATGCATC
Source organism: Camellia granthamiana (assembly GCA_036172215.1). Classification (NCBI taxonomy): domain Eukaryota; kingdom Viridiplantae; phylum Streptophyta; class Magnoliopsida; order Ericales; family Theaceae; genus Camellia; species Camellia granthamiana. The sequence continues at coordinate 120,414,392 of CM069908.1, read as the reverse complement.
CATATACCCATAACGTCGACTTCACTTAGCGGAGTTGGATTTCAGAAGGAAGGAGTTTTTGGAGGGTTTTATGGACCTCGGCTAAAGCCTAAGAATACACAAAATCTGTGGGGAATTGTTTCAGTTTTTTCTAAAATAGGTTCTACAAACAAGTCCCAAACCTAAAACTATGGAGATGAAGATTGAAGGCACGAATTTGGAAAACAGAAATAGGTAATGTGATTCAGAGTCAAGAACAGTAAAGGAACATCAAGAAACACAAGACAGGTGTAACAGGCCAAGAACAATAGCAAAAGTGTAGAAGAATTGTGAACAGTACGTATATTCAAGACATGAGCAAGAGCAAAGTCGTGAAATAATTACATTCAGATATATGATTCGCAAATCAAAATGTTTGAACAAAGCAGTAATGGCAACGAGTAATGAAGAGCATCAAAAACTGAAATTAGGAGAAACAGTAAACTCACCGCTGAAAAAAAGCCGGTGTTGAGTTCGCCGAAGTTAGACGAACGGCAGCTGCAGAAAGGATTAGCAAGGACCTTGCCAGAGGAGGTGGACGGAGCAAGTTGCAGAGCTTTAGAAGCTTGAACAATGGAGGATTCGGAAGAAATAGCTAGAGAGAGAGAAAGCCTAAAAAACGATGGAGAAAAGTGAAAAAATAAGGAAAGAGGGAAAAAGTTTTGTTAAAACTTGAAACGACGGCAAAACAGAATTAATGAACCTAGAACGACGGATCTATCAGACAGTGCATGCAAGCAGAATTCAACTTACAAGCGCGTAACAAGTACGATCCAGTAAGGGGAAGGCACGTGGCTTAAACGGTCGAGTTATTATGTATAACAGCTCATACGCATGAAGAAGCTCTTGGAATTCTTGATCTTTAAGAAGACATGTCGGCCTATAATGATGATCTCGGCTGAAGCCGATGTACTGGCAGGAAGTACCAATATAGGTTCCATCACCTCAGAATGCCGAGGTAATAGAACCTAGGGGGCAGTTGTGGGGATATGTTTTCTGAGTACCAACACGTGGCCAAGGTAACGCCGACGTGTCAGTCGAGGTGCCACGTGTCTTGGTCATGACGCTGAGGTGATCTCAGCAAGGCTGAGGTTATCTTCGAAGATGTCGGAATTCGAGATAAGCGGATAGGACACAAGAGTCCTAGAATGAGAGAGGACTTCAGTTTGGGTAAAGATAAGACTCTTAGAGAGTTTATCCCAATCCTGCTGGGAGTCCAAAATTAGCAGTAATCCTAAGTCCATTGAAGCTAGGCTTCTATTGGGATAAGGATTGAGTTAACTATAAAAGAAAGGCACCCCCGACGGGTCAAAGGTATGCAATTTATATTCAGAACAGTGAGTTTAGCACTATTGATTATCTTTGAGAGGATTTATTGACTTGATCGTCGGAGTGCCCCCGGGTGGACGAACCACCGCCGGAATCCTCTCTTTCTGTTGCAGGTCAGCCAGGTGTCATCTATTCTGCCAGTACTCTCCAGCTGATTACTGAGTTGGTAGTGTGGTCGGAAAATCACTCACACATTGGCTAAACTAAATCATCAACATATCCCTAAGGTGTAGAAAAATTATCACATAGGTCTGCCCCTTATTTAATATGATATGCTATTTCAATTCTATTAATTATTTACTTACTATATCTATTTTTTCTTCTATGTATTATATAAAATGTCTAATAGAATTGAAATAACACACAACCTAGTTGAAATTCTTGGAAGACAGAATAATTCCTCCCAAGTGTATGTTGGATTGTGCAATTGGATCTTTGAATTCCATCCAAATAGTCTCAGTACCCTTTCTAGCATCCTATCTATTGTTCAGAAAACCATATAGTCTGTACCCTTTTACGGGTGCATACCATGTTCATTCTATTATAAATTAGTGTAATTTTAACATAAAATTTTATAATATTAATCATAAAATACGTAATTTCACTATAAATTAATGTAACAAAATATCTAAGATTTTATAATTAATTTTACAAAAAAATTTATTTTTTATTTCACCAATTTATAATAAAATTACACATTTTATTATAAGGTGTGCACACTATAGGCTTTCCCTGGTATTCCCCTTCCTAAACTTTGTGTTGGGGGTTGGTGGGTGGTCGGGAAAAATAATGTAGACGCTCCTTCTACTACACTAGGTTAATAATAATTCATAGTCCTTTAAGAGATCAGAGGGCACACCCTTTGTCATTTTCTCAAAAATAGGTCACCTATAGTATTAGTAACCTTGTTATGCATTTTTTACAGTGGAAAATGACAGCTCACCCACTTATCAGAGTAGTTCACACATTTTGCCCTATTGATGACTTGTCTTGCAAATTACTTTGTCAAGTGACAATTTAGGTCTCGTTTGAATTGAATAAAGGACAAGAGTCATGTGCAATCACACAGCTCAATTGTGCTGAATGACTTGCATTATTATTTGCTTATATATCATCATATCATCCCTATTACTACCCCTTACTCATATAATTAGCATCTTAACTATAGAGTATTAGGGGAACTAGCAGCTGCTCTTGGAAATTTGATATAGCTTCCAAAAAAAATTTATTTATCTGAAAGAAAAAGAGGAAACATTAATTATTTATAAAAAAATCAAAATTTAGTGAGGCCCATAGGTAGGATAAATTATTTGGTAGCTCAAATGTGTGGGTCTCTAACATCACTCGGTAATAACCACAGGATGGTTGGCCTGATGGGTGACGATTGGGGCTTGGAGGTTTGCTGGCTAGGTTCGAATAGCCTAGCCAACAAATGGATACATTGGGGCTACGCTTGTTTGGACAGTAGGGACATAGTCTGATGCGCGTAAGCTAACCCAAGATACCCTACATAACAAAAACAAAAACAAAACAAAAAAAAAACAAAAAACATTACTCGGCAAGGGAATTGGGCCCTCAGGCAGTGTTTGGTTGGGGTATTTGGGAAGAGATTTGGAAACGGAAAGAGAAAAGGTACGTAAAATGAAAATAAAATATACCTACATTTCACCTAGTTTTACATACATTTTTCCTTTCTATTTCCAAATCCCTCCTCAAATCCCCCAACCAAACACAGCATTAATGATGAGATGTGTAACTATGTATAGAATATATATATATCTTTTTCTTGTTAGTTATGTATAAAATATATAGAATTCTATATATATCCTAGAATATATATTGGTACTCACGCCCTACTCCTCCTGATTTCCAATATGAAGAAACTAATCTTAATAATTAATTTTCTGTATCTGCTAAAAAATTATACGAATAGAATATCGATGGTCTCAGTGAAGATCAAATCCTTCAAAAATTAAATCATTTATCTATGGTTGCAAATAGTTATCTTAGTAATTATCCCGATTATACTCAACCTGAAATTGTTTCCTTAATCACCTCTGGTTTTACTGGTATGCTCAAATCTTGGTGGGAAAAATATCTTACTGAAGATCAAAGAGAATCTATTTTACATGCAAGTCAAAAAGATGAAAATGATTTACTTATATTTGATGAAACTATTGGCTATTATAAACCTGATGGTGTTAATACTTTAATCTATACCATAGTTCGACATTTTATAGGCACTCCAACTAATATATATTCTCGCATATATGATCAACTTAGTAATCTTACTTGCCCTAACTTAAGTGATTTTAGATGGTATAAAGATGTCTTTACATCCCGAGTAATGTTACGTGAAGATTGTACTAAATCATTTTGGAAAGAAAAATTTATTAATGGTTTACCTAGTCTTTTTGCTCATAAGATTCGAGATGTTCTTAGTCAACCTACAGGTGTTATTGAATATGATAATTTAACTTATGGTGATATCATTAGCACTATTCAAAAAGAAGGATTAAGAATGTGTATTGATCTTAAACTTAGTAAAAAAGCTGCTAAAGATAAACGTAAAGCTAAATATGAATTAGGTAATTTCTGTAAACAATATGGTCTACCTCCTGTTTCTCCCTCTTGTCGCAAAAAACATAAGTACCATAAACATAAGTCTTCCTACAAATATTCTAACAAATATAAAAAGAATTATTCACCTGCAAAATCAACTGATAAATTTTATACCAAACCCAAAAAGAAATATTATAAAAACTCACATCCAAAATCTAAATCTAATAAAGATATAACTTGTTATAATTGTGGTAAAAAATGTTATTATTCTAATAAATGTAAAGAAAAACAAAAGTTAAAAGATAAGGTTAATCAATTACAAATCAATGATGAATTTAAAATTCAATTATTTGAGATCTTCCAATTAAACCAATCCCCTGATATCTCTTCCAATGAATCCCCTCATCATACAAGTTCATCTGATTACCATTCACATAGTGATACTTCTGATAATAATATAGAATTAGGTTGTAATGATACTTGTTGTAAACCAGTTAAACAAATTACTGTACTTACTAAACAAAATCAAGAAGAAACTACCCTTATTGATTTGATTAGTAAATTAGAAGATTCTGAATTAAAACAGAAATATACTGATAAATTAAAATCTTTATTAATCAATACTGATCGTAAACTTAAGCCTGATAAACCTATTATTAGTTTATCCAAAACTTTAGAAAGACTTAAAAATAAACCAAAAGAAATTACTCTTCAAGATTTACAACAAGAAATAAATCAAATCAAACGTTTGATCAAAGATTTACAGACTAAAGATAAACTTTTAGAAGATGAAATCACTGTATTAAAAATTAACAAAGGATTAGATAATTTCCAACAACATGATGACCTCTCATCTAATAAATCTGGAGATGATTCTAATGAATCTAGAAACGATACTAATCCCGAAAATATTTTGTTTGATAATCGATCACGCCACTCCAATCCTGAAAATAAACGACTAAATCTTATTAATAAAATTCATATTCAAAATGGTACTCCAAAGTTAAACTTGTTATTAATGATTTTGAATTACATGTCATAGCTTTAATTGATACTGGTGCTGATCTCAATTGTATCCAAGAAAGATTACTCCCTACAAAATATTATGAGAAAACAAGTGAACAATTAACTTCTGCTAATGGTAGTAAAATGCATATCAAATATAAATTACCCAAAGTTCATATTTGTCAAGACAATGTTTGTTTTAAAATCTCATTTGTTCTGGTTAGAAATATGACTGATAAAGTCATTTTAGGTACACCATTTATATTTTTATTATATCCATTTACTACTTCTAGTTAAAGAATAACTACTCAAGCTTTTGGACACACTGTTACTTTTAAATTCTTATCTCCCCCTGAAACCTTGGAATTAAATCAATTAAAAGATTGTTCTATTTCTCAATCCATTAATCGACTAACTCATCACCTCCGATATCTCAAAGAAGAAATAAATTATAAACGAATTGAACAACAATTAACTGATCCTATCACTATATCTCAAATTGCAGAATTCAAATTAAAATTAGAAACAACTGTTTGTTCTACATTACCCACTGCTTTTTGGCATAGGAAAAAACATGTAGCTACATTACCATATATTAAGAATTTTAATGAACGCCAAATTCCTACTAAATCCCGACCTATTCAAATGAATCATGAATTAGTTGAAATGTGTAAAAATGAAATCAATGAATTATTAAAAAATAAAATCATTAGTCCCAGTAAATCCCCATGGTCTTGTCCTGCTTTTTATGTTAATAAAAATGTTGAATTAGAACGAGGCGTCCCTCGATTAGTCATTAATTATAAACCATTAAATAAAGTTTTAGAATTGATTCAATATCCCATACCTAATAAAAAAGATTTAATCAAAAGACTTAGTCAAGCTGTTACTTTTAGTAAATTTGATTTAAAAAGTGGATTTTGGCAAATACAAATTGATCCTAAAGATCGATATAAAACTACTTTTACTATGCCTTTTGGTCATTGTGAATGGAATGTCATGCCTTTTGGGTTAAAAAATGCTCTTAGTGAATTTCAAAATATAATGAATGACATTTTCAATTCTTTTAGTCAGTTTTCTATTGTCTATATCGATGATATTCTCATTTTTTCTAAATCCATTAGTGAACATTGGAAACATCTTACTGCTTTCTTTTATACTATCAAAAGTCATGGTCTAGTCATATCTGCTTCTAAGATTAAATTGTTTCAAACGAAAGTTAGATTTTTAGGATATGATATTCACCAAAATACTTTTTTACCTATTAGTCACTCCTTTGAATTTGCTTCTAAATTTCCTGATGAAATCTTAGATAAAACCCAGTTACAACGTTTTTTAGGCTCACTTAATTACATTGCTAAATTTTACAAAGACCTTAGAAAAACCTGTGAACCTTTATTTGATCGGTTAAAAGATAATCCTCCTCTCTGGTCTTCTACCTATACTGCTATTGTTCAACAAGTCAAACAATATGTTAAGTCTCTTCCCTATCTTGGTATTCCTTCTGAAAATTCCTTCAAAATTATTCAAACAGATGTCTCTGATATTGGTTACGGTGGCATTCTTCTTCAGAAAGCTACTCCTCAGTCATCCGAACAAATTGTTCGATTTCATTCTGGTGTCTGGAATAAAGCACAAAAAATTATAGTACTATAAAACAAGAAATTTTATCTACTGTTTTATGTATTAGTAAATTTCAAGATGATATTTTAAATCAAAAGTTTTTACTTCGTGTTGATTGCAAATCTGCTAAATATGTTTTAGAAAAAGATGTTCAAAATCTTGCTAGTAAACAAATTTTTGCTCGTTGGCAATCTATTTTTCGTATCTTTGATTTTGATATTGAATATATTCTTGATTGTCCAAATTCTATTCCTGATTTTCTTACCCGAGAATTTTTATAGGGTGGATAATGCCTATTCCCTCTATTTCTTACCACAAACACCAAATTAAACACTATAAATCCCTAGTTAAGCATACTGCTTCTCGCCTTGCCTTTCTTAAGTCAACATATGCACCCACTAAACGTGCTCAGTACATTCAATACCAACGTATTAAATCTCAACGCCAGTAACTTGCTCATTATATTAACTGTTTACATTCTCATACTGATCAATTGGATATCCTCAGTCGATGCTAATTGATATTCATCCTTTTCATAGATGTCTCGTCCACGACCTTCTTCTAAAGCCTTGGTCCCCTCTAGTTAACCTTTTGTTCCTCCTCCTTTGGAGTTAGTCACCAAATATCATCTTGCTGAATTAGTCAACCGTTACCAAATTCTTGGTAATATTCCTAAACCCAGTTATACATCTGCTTTAGCCACTGATCCATTTGCTTCCTCTAGTCCAAGCAGTAACTCTATATCCTCCTAATCCTATTAAATCTGCTAATCCTATTAAATCTGCTTGTTCTGATTATGTACCATCCACTACTACTAATCTTTTCTTCAAAGAACCCAGTCACAAAACAACCAATGTTCTTGATCTAGTCAAATCCTATTTTCCTCCTGGATGGCATTTTGTTCCTCTTCATCCAGAAAGGACAATTACTTTCTATAAGGATATTCTGTTCAATCACCAATCCATTGTTATTAAACCCATTTATGATCGTACTTACACTAGTAAAATAGTGTACCATTCATTATATATTCACAATATTGTTTCCCTAAATGAATGGGGTTCTCCTTATCAACTCGAGATTTACCCGATCATTCCCTCCAATATAGTTACTATGATTATATTGATGCTTGGTTCAAAGTTCTCCTCTATCAAAATGAGAACAATAGTCACTCCTGGTTTCTTCAATTTGATCACAAATTCAAATTAGAATTCCCTACTTGGTTTCTGCGATGGTGGTTTCAGTATGGCGCCATTATAGATATTTTCCCTTTAATTTTGATTGAACAAGTCAACTATTTCTCCACTGTATTTTCATTTAGTCCACAACAAAGAAATTCCCTACATTGTTCATTTTTATATCCAAATACAAAGTCCCATGGATCTTCAAGTGGCAATATGCTATTTCTGATGATATAGTCATTCGACAACATTTGGTTAAATGGTGGGATAATTTCAAACCATCACGGATCATTGAACGAGTTTAAGCTGAATTTTCAGTCAACATTCATGCTCCAACACCTACTATGGTCAAAGCTCAGCAGAACCCAATTGCTCCATTAACTCAAGGAAGCTTACTTCTCCAGTCAACCTTGAAAGCCCATTGTCCAGCTCTTCTAAGCCCAAGTCAACAAAATCAGCAAAGCCCAAATCTGATCAACCAAAGTCCAAAGCTAAGTCCAGGCTTCTGCCGCTCAGGTTCAGCCCAAAGTCAAGTCTAAGTCCAAATCCAAGTCATCCAAAGATGAGCTTCTCTAAATAGTTTGTCTCATTATGGCCCAAGCCAAGTCAGAATCCGATTCAGATGATTCAGAAGAAGGTTCAGACGGTTCAAACTCTTTTGAAGGATCAACTACTCAAAATCCATATGGACCCGAGTTTCAAGATGCTCAGGACCCATATGCTTGATATAGTCAATAGAGTCTTTATAGCTATAATTATCAACTTCAATCAATACTCTCCTTTGAGAAAAGCTGCTGATATTTATATCTATATGATTCTCTCAGTCACATGTCTCCACCAAAAGTAATGAATAGTAAAAAGTCAACTTTACTGTTCACTATTCATCAATCAACATCAGCCAAAAGCTGCATCACCTTTCAGTCAATCAGCCGAAAGTATCTGCCAGCTGCTCAAGTCACATGCTTCATAGTCATTTTCGTAATGTTTTTCGTCAGTTAAAACCAGAGTGAGAAAAATTGGATACTCTGAGTGAGAACCAACACCTTTCTCTTTCTCTGGCATATTCTCTTTTCTGCAAACTTTAGTTTCAAAATTATGAATGTTGAAGAACTGATTACTTTATTCAGTAAACAATTGTAAGTTTAAATTTTGTATTACATTTAAATTTTAAGGTTTATTTTAAGTTTTATTTAAATATATGTGCTGTCTTTCATCCTGCTTCCGTCTCATCTCGTTTTGGTATCAGAGCCATGTTATAGCTGTTGATTTCAGTTGCTTATTGAATTGTTATTTCAGAGTCTACTCTTTTTCCTTTATCTACAATTGTTTACAGTCCTCTTAATCTGTCAAAATTCTATCTGTGTCTTTCCATTTTGTTACTAGCCACCCATCCTTCGTCCCAAGTTCTAGGTAAGTCCTTTGGTTAGGTAGTGTTGGATTTTAGGGGTTTTTCTGAACTGGGTATGTGTGAACACATCGTATGTGAAAACATGATAAATTTAGACAATGTATTAAGCTCTCTGTAAACCATTTCCAGTAAAGGTAAAAATGAGTCGATTATTTAGAAATAACTCTTCAGTCAGCTCTCGATCCACAACTCTACCCTCGATACCTAATCAAGGCTTACTAATCAATGGAGAAGATGTTGAATTACAAAATGATAAAATTGATGTCAGTTGGAATATACCACAATTACCAGTTAAAGAAATTTATAAAACTACTTTTATATAGTCCACGCTTAATGTTAATCTTCATGTTAAAACATTAGAACAAGTATATGCTTTCGAAAGACCTAGAGAAACATGTCAGTTACTTGATGCTAATACAATTAAACGTCATTTAAGAACTGGTCATAATTTTATTCATTTAGGATTAATTCAAGTTGGAATCAAACTTTTAACTCAATAAGGTAAAAATACTTCTGTATTATTATGTTTAAGAGATACTCATTTTCCTGATTATAATGATAGTTTAATGGGTATGATGGAAACTGGTCTCCATAGAGGACCCGCCCATTTTAATTGTTTTCCTGATTTACTCTTAGTCTGCGTGATCCACATATATTAGATGCTTTAACTTTGAATATACAGTTAAGTGGTTCTTTTACAAATATGAAAATTACAGTTAAGTGGTTCTTTTATATATTCTATATAAAATATATATAGAAAATGTATATATCTTTTCCTTATTGGTTGTGTTTGATCGGCGAAAGTCAATTGTTAGTTATTAGAAAATGATATATATATTCTATACATAGAATATGTATAATATATATATGTTGATTGTGTTTAACGTTAAAAAAATGTAGAAAAATAAATATTGAAATGCATAAAAAAATGTATCGAATATATATTACTAGATAATATACTCTATATTTTTTTATTAGTTGTGTTGTGTTTCATCGGCGAAAATTAATTGTTAGTTGTTAAAAAAAAAAAAGAATATACATAGAAAAAGATATATATATATATATATATATTTCTGTTGGTTGTGTTTGATCGTTGAAAATCAGTTTTTAGTTATTAAATTAATAGTCATCATATCATCCCTATTACTACCCCTTACTCATATAATTAGCATCTTAACTATAGAGTATTAGGGGAACTAATAGCTGCTCTTGGAAATTTGATATAGCTTCCAAATTTTTTTTATTTATCTGAAAGAAAAAAGAGGAAACATTAATTATTTATGAAAAAATCAAAATTTAGTGAGGCCCATAGGTAGGATAAATTATTTGGTAGCTCAAATGTGTGGGTCTCTAACATTACTCGCCAATAACCACATGGTGGTTGGCCTGGTGGGTGACGATTGGGGCTTGGAGATTTGCTGGCTAGGTTCGAATCCCCTAGCCAGCAAATGGATACATTGGGGCTACGGACCGCAGGGCATAAGATCTGTTTCAAAAGGCTTGTTTGGATAGTAGGGACATAGTTTGATGCGCGTAAGCTAGCCCAGGATACCCTACATAACCAAAAAAAAAAAAAAAAAAAAAAAATTAATCGGCAAGGGAATTGGGCCCTTACGTTGTGTTTGGTTGGGAGATTTGGGAAGAGATTTGGAAACGGAAAGAGAAAATGTACGTAAAATGAAAATAAAATATACCTACATTTCACCTAGTTTTACACACATTTTTCCTTTCTATTTCCAAATCCCTCCCCAAATCTCCCAAACAAACACATCATTAATGATGAGATGCGTAACTATGTATAGAATATATATATATATATCTTTTTCTTGTTTGTTATGTATAAAATATATAGAATTCTATATATATATATCCTAGAATATATATATATATATTGAATGTATATATCTTTTTTCTTATTGGTTGTGTTTGATTGGCGAAAGTCAATTGTTAGTTATTAGAAAATGATATATATATATTCTATACATAGAATAGGTATAATATATATATGTTGATTGTGTTTAATGTTAAAAAAATGTAGAAAAATAAATATTGAAATGCATTAAAAAATGTATAGAATATATATTACTAGATAATATACTCTATATTTTTTTATTAGTTGTGTTGTGTTTCATCGGCGAAAATTAATTGTTAGCTGTTAAAAAAAAGATATAGATTATACATAGAAAAAGATATATATATATATATATGTATATTACTATGTATATGTATATATATATATTTTTTCTGTTGGTTGTGTTTGATCGTTGAAAATCAGTTATTAGTTATTAAATTAATAGTCATTTGGCTGAACACCACTATAAACTAAAAAATTGCCATCCTTTATATTATATATATTATGAATTTCATTTATGAAAATATAAAATTCATATCAGTACAAAGAAATTAAAGGACGCCATTACAAACACAACACAACCACCAAGTGAGTGTACATATATGCCACACCACCAACCATGCCAAAAATGCCCTAATTTATGGGTAATAGGGGGTGACAATTTACACTAAAAACTTTCTAACAAACTTTACTATTATACTACATTAATAACTACTATACTCCTATGTTTACACATTCACATTCACCTCTGAACTTTTTCCTCCTCTTCTTCTTTCTTGTTCATTTCTGGAATGTCAAGGTCTAAAGCATTATTGTATAGAATCGAAGGACTGCTTAGAATAATTGCTATGATGTTACTACTATTTTCTATCAAAGTGGTATCAATGATATTGATACATTCTGATTCTTTAGAGCTCTTTGATGGCATCAGTTGAGTAATTCTCTTCAACCATTTTCCTTTTCCCCACAAAACCATATATAAATGACACAATCAGACAAATTCGGAATAAATGGCACATATGGACGCAACTATTTACCTTTCATCTTAGCTTGGCCCAACAATTAGGATACATTCAGAATAAATGGCATTAGTCAAGGTCATTTATGGAAATTACAGTGATGGAATATATATTTTTATTTTTATTTTTTTAATGTATATATTTTAAATTTTTGTTGATTGTTGATTGTTTACCGATTCAACGGCAAGTTCATCCGATTCAACTAAAATAGGCCGGTTCTAAAGCTTGGACGACTTAGAGGATGTATCTAGACCAGATAAACCCATCAAACTAGTCGGTCCATTCTAGTTTTCAAAACATTGCTCCTAATTCAACTCTCCCCTTTTACGGAGAGTAGAATTCATGAGCTCCTCATTGAGATTAAACCTTTAAAAGAGTCATGGTAACCAATTAGGTCTAATTAGTTTAGAATATATTTATATATGTAAAATTACATTAAGATTTTAATTTTTTTTGTCATTTTGTATTTTTTTTAATGATAATTCAATGGGTTATCATTAGGATGGCCTTTATATTAAATCTCGCTTTGTTCCTTTATTTTTTTAATTATAATATTAATTTCATATATTTTTTGTCCAGTCATACTTTGACCCTTCTTTTAGATTAGTATTAAATTTTTTAGTAAATTCTATCATGTGACCATCACATGAATCATTTTTAAGGACAAAAAGTAATTTTCTTTGCTTTTTAATTTCTTCTATATACTTTTAATAAAATTTCCTCTGTGTTGTATTTTTTCTAAATTTATTAAAAAGGGAGTGATCGGTAGTGATGATTTTAGAAAATATTATGTGTGAGGGTCGCACTTTAAGTCCTATCATTGTATTTAAAGTTGTCTTTTTTTTTTTTTTTTTTTTTTTTTGTTATTTGTGAATGATTTCCTCCCCTGGATCATCCTTCAAATTAATGGACCAATCAAAGCTAAAGAAAGATTATTTGGAAAATATTGTGCATAATGCATTAGATCAATTGAACTCACTCAATCATTAAAGCCATATCCCATCCGTTCAAATTTTTCTGAGCCTTTTGAACAGATCTAAGCCATATCACTCCCAAAATCTTTAAAACTGATAGGGCGTAAATTTGGCCCTACTCGTACGGGCTCTTGCCAAAATTCAAGCTGAGCTGGGCCAACCCATTGGCCAAAAGTTAGGTCTAGGCCTAAGTCCATGGGGTATTCGAACCTTAGGCAGGCTGGTGGGTTGGGTTTGCACATTTATTTTATTTTTTTAATTATTTTTTTCTATCAAAATTTTATTTTTTTCCATAAAAAATGGCACTAGACCTCTGGTGGGGTGGGCTCTGAGCCGAGTCTTGAGTACACCTTGAGTGGGCCGATGGGCCAAGCTTTGGGCTAGACTTCGAAATAAACGGCCCAGACCCAAGATCTCAGACTGGGCTCGAGCCCAAGCATAGCCGGACTGGGCCGTACTGTAATGTCCCAAAATATTTTCTTTTAAATAGTCAATACATAAATTAATTGAGTAATAATTGGATTGAAGTGTTGTATAAAGTTATGTGTGAAAATGGTTTAATTTTGTAATAATTTTTTTTTAAAAAAAAATATAATTTTTCGTCTAAGAAATTATGAAATTTTTATTATGTTGTTCTTATAAGAGTCTAGTATGTTGGATAAAAATTTCAGAAATTAATTGATGAGTATTTATTTTATGAAAATTCGCGGACTGATTAGTGTTGAGTTTAATTTATTGCGGAATTTGAAATTGAGTTTTGAGTGTTTGGATCATGACTTGAGATAAATTGTTGGGTCTATTTGGGTATATAATTGGACCATGTTTGTCTTATGGATGAGACCTATGACTTAGATTCAACTTAATTTGAACTTGTTTATGACTCATGTTTATATGTTTGGTCCTTTTTAATTATGTGATTGGTAGTAATTACCTTGGGAGTTGTTATTATTTATTATATAGGTTTATAATAAATCGGTCATACTACATGCACCAATTGTTGGACATTCTTTACTGTATTTAAATAAATTAATTTTGTTTGTGTACTAAACGACAAACTGAATACCAAAGAAAAAAAAAAAAAAGGAAATGAGAGAGATTGTTTGATTACAAAAATCAAACCAATAAATAAATATAAATAAATAGAAACAGATTTTTATTTTGTTACAAAAACAAAATTAAAATCTGATTTAAATAAATAAAAACAAACAAAAAATAAATTAACTTACTTGATTAATTTTTTGAACAATATTCTAATCAAGTCCAGTGTTTGACACTGTATCCTTAAGACAGATTCGTCCTCTCCACGGTACTTTCAGAATGTGGACGTCTATCTCTCAAGATAAAATGATCAATCAATGAATAAATGCAGCACTACAATTTATTCGCACAACGAACACACAAAGTGTTTACACTCTTTCTCACAAAAAAAATAATGCAGCAATATGTAGAGAGTAATTGCCGAATTATATGGACAAAAAAGTTGAATGCATTCATCAAATGAGGGCTAGTCTATTTATAGATGTAGTGGCACCCTTTAATTTTGAATTGAACAGGCAGCATACCTGTTTGAACAGATACTGAACCTGTTGGTTTGAATTGGTACTGCTTGGACAGATAACCGAATCTGTTTCTGTTTGAAATTTAAACAGAGTTGAAATCTGTTCGGGTGGAACAGATTTGAATCTGTCCAGGCATTGAACCTGTATAAAACAAATTCAGAAGAGGTGCAACAATTTTGAATTCAAAAATTTGAATTTTAAATTGGACAGATTTTATTTTACCAAAAATAAAATTGAATTCAAATGTTTTTGGCCCAAAAAGATTAGTATTGGGCCGGACAAGCCCAACCCAACCTCACACCATGCATCCACGCCTAAGCCCAGGCCCAGCCCAGCCCGCCCGACTGGATGGACGGCGGGCGGCGGTGCGCGCGTATGTGGTTATTTTTGGGTCCAATGGGTCTAACCCACTTTACCCATAACCTCTCCTTTCTACAAACTTGGGGTGCCCCTTGGGACCCTCCCCAAGTTATAATTCCAAGCTATATAAATCCATTCAAAACTTCCCACCAAACCAATGTAGGACAAGCCAATTTCCAAACCTTAAGAAATTTCCACCAAAAACTCCATTTCCATAGAGCACACTTTGGCTTCAATTTCCCATTCACCCGATAAAGGTTTTGAGCAACCAAATATACCACATGAATCACAATGCGACATAGAACGCGTTACCACTTAGACTCGCCAATTTTGGCGTACGGGTCGCACCTAAATAATAGACCAAAGTTAGGAAAAATTCTATTTTTTTTTTCACCCAGAATTTCAAAACCATTTCTAACAATCCCCCACATGAATGGAATTTGATGACAGCAGAAATGCAACAATATGCAGAATTTGTCGAAAGAGTATAAATCGAAAATATCTTGCATCAGGATAGGTAGCTTTCGGCCTTGAACCTTCCCTAGTGATAACCTATCGGACTTACTAGCTAACCAATGGACGCGATGCCTTGAGTTGTTCAGCCGTTTGTGCAAGCCAAGACAATAGATTTCACATAAAATATCTTCTAACACATCATGGTTCTCACTGTTGTGTTCATTTTGGCCTTGAACGCTCCTGGTTTTCATGAGTGCTTCTTGTAGCGATCCTGATTTTGACCCGGTCAACTTCGGGGGTTGAACTGTTCGGTCAGCTCGCCGAAAGCAAAAATGCAAAATGCATTCAAAATTGCTTACAGGAAAGTGTATTTCACGCTCGAGTGACGTTGTTATATCAGTCCGTAAATTAGGGTTTCAGATCACTTTTTGCAGCTGTCTCTCTCTCTAAAACTCTCCAAATTTCCAGGTCTAAAGCTTCTCTCTCTAGAAGTCATCTTCTCTCTTTGATTTCTTCAAATCCATTGGGATTTAGGCCTAAGTTCTTCACCAAAGTTATCACCTCGAGGGCTTCATTGTGTGCGGTGGAGATCGAGTTTCGACACCGTAGATTTTGGGGTTTCATCTCAAATTCTCTTGAAAACTTGAGGTATGGATTTTCTACACTCTAATATGGTTTTTAGCTTAGTTATTTGCTAGTGTGTGTAGATGATGAGATTTGGTTGTGGTTTGGACAAATCTAGGATTTGAGTGTGAAATGAAAAGAGAGGTTTTGATGAATATGAGGTAAACGAGTATGAGGCTTGAATATAAGATCATGTTGTGCCAAAATAGTTGATTTTGGTGTTTGGGTTGATGTTTGGTGAAAGGGGGATTCTGCCTTAATTTTGATTAAATTATTATTTTGCATAAATAATTGAGATTAACATTGAAAATGTGAAATTGGAAAGTTATGGGTATAGATGGTGAAATTAGATATGTATTATCTTACACTTTTGAAAGTTGTGAATAAACTATTTATCTTGAGATTGAATATCTGTTTAGAGATAAATGTATTGGACTATCGGTGGAGGATAACTATGATTGTTGTAGAAATTACATGAGGATTAGGCGATTTAATGCTAATCAAATGTGGGTTGTCACTGCATATAACTATGTTTATAAATACATTGTATATGTATGTTTATTTGGGAGAAGAAAGGGGAAGGACTCCGCTGAAAGCAAGTTGACCGGAGTGTCCTGGGTGAAAGACCCGAAATCATATATATATGGGTGCTGTAACGCCCTCAAAATAAACCCATAATATCGTACAATCACGGTAAAGAAAAGAAATTTCATATTACAATCATCAGAGTATTCTTACAAAAGGTATTACATGTTGACAACAAAAGTAAATGCCCTTTAGGCTTACAACTTTCTAAGTCAACACTTGGTTACAAAAAGGAGAGTACTAACTCTACACAAAACAAGCCCTTGGCTTGATATACATGTAATACAACAAAAATAACAAAAAAAGAGTTTAATAGCCTCAAGCCTCCCAAGCTACGTCCTTGGAGGTGGCATAACACCTGTACCTGAAAAGGATGTCCCATATAGGGTGAGCCAACGACCAATAGAGATATGCTAAACATAATATGAGCAAGGACTAAAACATTAGCATTTGATAAATGTTTAACCCACATAAATCAATTCACAACCCATTTCAATTACACGACAAATATGTCTATGTTTCATTCTTATTTCCTTTACTTAATCGATTTTCAATTCATAAATGTGGCTCAAAACCTGGCCAAACAATTCCCATGAGACCACAGCTCATATCAACAATACTTCCGTACTTCAAAATAGATACACATATTTGCTGTATCAATGTCACATAAAACACTTCCATACTTCACAATAGATACACATATTTCCTGTATCAATACTTCAATAGATACACATATTTGCTGTATCAATGGAGTCCATCCCCTATCTCCTCCCAAATAATATCCGGTTTAGGAGTCCATCCCCTATCTCCTCCTAAACCGTGGAGTACATCCCCTATCTCCTCCCACATAACACAATGTATATAAGCACAAATCATATACAAATCAATCAATACATAAAGTTGATGTATTATTCCAACCGTCATATTCAATGACATATTCAATTGATTAGTTTTAATTCACCTAATCATCATGCAAGGTCTACAACATTCAAGACTATCCTTCACTGATATCCCAAAGCAATTTATTTCTAAATAGATAATAAATGCATCAACAGATAATTTGACAACACTTTCATAAGTGAGCGATTAATAAATCCAACTCCACCATTCCCTTTTATAATGAGCCAATTTCATTTCTTCCAACTCAATTCCATATTTCCATAACATTCCCGAATTAATTATACAGATTAATTCATACAACAATTTAGGGCTTTTCCCCCTTTTTCTCTACAATGACCCAAAGGTCCCATATATCATTAACAACATCAATACCATCATTTTAAGACCCAAGATACACATATATGAGTTAAAATAATAAAACCCCTCTTTATTCATTTTGAAACCCTAACACCCAAAATTACCCAACTTCAACATTACATCAAAATGACCAATAGTTTATGTCAAAGACCATAGAAATGAGTAGTTATCCCTACCTCAAATTCGGAGCTCAAAGGAGAAGATGAAGAAATTTGATAGTGCTCCAAACCCTAATATTTTCGAATCAAAATGTAGCCCTCAACAAGCCCCACACTTTTTACAAAGGCCCAAGGGTAGAAGATCACTCATACTAGATCAAACCCTAGAGAGAAGTTGGAGTTTTAGAGTGAGGTGCTCTCCAATGGAGGTTTTGAAAAGTAAGAGAGAGAAAAGGAGTTGAAAAAGTGATCCAAAAAGTCAGACTTCAGATTGATATACTGCACTCCCCACTCGAGCGTCAGACACAGACTTAAGCTCGAGCGTCAAAAGCGCCGCTCGAGCGCCGGATGCACACTTCCAGAAGTTTTACAGACCAAGGTCCCTGTTCGAGCGTCAGACTCCCCGCTCGAGCGGAGGAACAAAACCAAAAGGGCCCGCTCGAGGGTCAAAACTCCTGCTCGAGCGTCCGATGACCTGCAGAGAAAAATACTAGGAGGTGGATATTCACGCTCGAGCGTCCAAACTCCCGCTCGAGTAGAGAAGCAACAACAAAGGGCCCGCTCGAGCGTGAAGGCCAAAAACTGGGCATCAACCTTTGGTTTCTAAACACAACCAACCTGTTTCAAACCTGCCCAACTCAACCCAAGACTCAAATACAAGAGTAAAGGATGGAAATGAGAATACAACATCAACACACTCATGGAACCAAGTCCGGAATACAATAATAAAAGGATGGAGAACCAGGATCGCTATAGGTGCCGATTCTCGCGGACGAAATATCCGTAAAATGGCATATTGGAGAAAATATATATGGGTGCCGATTCCTTCGGACAAAATATCCGTAAAATGGCATATTTGAAGTGTTTATGTGTGGTTAGCATAATTAGAAAACCATTGAGTTGTAGTCTCATTTTGGTTGTTAAAAGATAATGAATTTAACTCATAAATTGAGTAGTGTATATGAACTGGAAATGAATTGTATATGAACTGGAAATGAATTGAATATGAACTGGAAATGAATTGAAGGAAATTGAGATAAGATTGGTCTTAGTGGTATATGGATATGCAGGCCTTGTGGATACTTCCATATTGGTATTGTTTATTGATTAAGGCCGAAATGTACATCATTGAGACCGTTAATTAGAATCTCTTAACATTACTTGCTGGTCAAACCGTATACTTTATGTGTGTTGAATGTCAATCAGGTGGTACATCGTCGGAGCATAAAATGGGCAAAAAGACAAAATTTGGACAGAGTTGACTTTTTCTGGAAAAGTCAAACTGATGTTTTAAACCTGTTTGGAAGTGAGTAGAAGTATAAAAAGAAAAGGAAAAGACTTTTCTAGGGTTCTAAAATTGTTTTGACCTAAAGGGAGAGGCTAGGGTTTAGAAGGGAAGAGAAACAAAAGCTTCAAGGATGTCTCCCATGGTGGTTTCTTCTCCATCTACCTCCTTCCACTTCTCCATGAGTGGCTAGTCGTCTTTTCTAGGGTTTTGATGAAAACCCTAGCCATGTAATTAGTTTGTTTTCTTTTTGATTTTTAATTATATAAAGGTTTGAACATTTGTATGGTGATTTAGAAGTTTCTTTTATATATTTTTCATTATCTCTTCGAATATTTGACTTTCTGTGAATGTTGAATGTTATCCATACATGTGTTTTCTATTCCTTCACATTCAAGGTATGAGACGAACCATACTACGAGGAACGAGTCGTATCACTACCTTAGTTTAGAGTGAACGATTCGCATTACTTGAGATGGTTCGTGCTCGTACATTGAATGTGATGATCTTCTTGTCAAATGCTTCGAACTTGTAGTTGTGAAACATTAATCCGTTCAAACCATAGTATAATTGATTTCAATTGAACACCCTAATTATGTGGTTAGTGGTGAATTCTCTACCCTAGGATTTTTCCCCAATTCAGTAAACCCAATTTCAATTATTATTGATAATTTAATTCCTTAATTTAATTTATTTGTTATTAATTTAGGCTATGAACAATCAAACTTTTTATCAAAATTAATTTAGGAATTTAACAATTAAATTAGTTTAATTTCACAACAGTCCCTGTGGATCGATACCTGGACTTGCCATTATTCTAATTGAATTTGGTATAGTTTAGTATTTAATTTTGGTGTGTTCAACGACCCATCAAATTTTGGCGCCGTTGCCGGGGACTTCTGGCGAAATTAGTTAATTTAAAGTTACATTCTTATTTTAATTTTTAGTTTAGGATTTTATGCTTTTGGTGTTGCTAAGTGTGCAGAGCGTTTGAAATTGGAGCTATCATTGAAGTGCAAGCGGAGCGCAGCCGAGTTTTTTTTAAAAAAAAAAAAAAATCCGCAGCACTAAAGTGAGTAAACAGAAGCAAACACTTGTAGACGTCCCCGAACGTCCCGGGAGGATGAACCCCCGTTTTGTTCATATTGGGCTTACTACAGTTCGGACTCAAATTGTGTCACGGTTCTTAATCTTGAACTAAAGAGTCCAAATCCGGCAAATTGTTTTGAGAAAACAGATTTTTAGAAAAGAAGTGCCAAACATGGACTGCTTTGCCAGATACAGAGTCGCCACCTAAATATTTTATTTTGGGAAATTTAGGAAACCCTGACTCGGTGCCAAAGGCCACGTGTCCGTCATCACCAAAGTTGCCTCGGCTCGGGAACTTGGGTACGATCGGGGAAGGTCAGCTATGAGCACCCCCTCTCGCCCGGTCCGAAGACCGGCCTCTACTAACCGTGATATCCGATTTTGAAAACGTTATGTGTTCTTATTCCGGTTATTAGCCTAGAAGTACTATGTTATGCGCGCAGCAAACAAGTATAGACTAGATTGCCTAATTTGGAAATAAGCATTGCATATCCGTTTGTTTTGAAAATGTTTTTGGAATTTGCTACTCGCAAGTAGGCTAAAATACGGATTTCAACGAGTTTTTCCAACTCAAACAATCCAACCTTCACCCACAGGCAATCAAACAATTTATCTCACATAAGCAATTAGCCACATGGTAAGCATGCTATCATGTTAACATTCACACACATGCGATATGCTAAAGTATAAAGATACTTACATTGTACTCCGTGCCAAAACAGTAAACTAGTTAGCAAACATGCGTGATCCTAGTCCATGTTAAGTGGCTAATGCATCGCATACAAAATGTCATTAGGATAGGCTCGGCTACCCCTAAAATGGCATGTGGAATACAATCATTTGATGTACGTATTCAAATTAGGTTTGAAATACTAATGCAGTTAGCATGATGCGCCGAGCCCGGTGCATGCAAGACAGATGAATGGATGCACGCATGCATAGCATAAGGTATGCTAAAAGAAACATGTCCTAATACTAACCGTCAAAACATGTAAGTAAAAGGGAGAAAGAGGTGGGGGTTGGAAGACATGCACACACACACCCACACTTATTACAGATTGACCCTCGCTCGAAGGGACCAAATAATAATACAATTCGAATAATGAATTAACTATCCTAGCTAATTAATTATTACAGACCAAACTAAACTAATTAAGCAAATTAATTAGTCTAAGAAAGTAATAAATAGCAGCTTCGGGGAGATGGCTCGATGCAACGCATGCTCGGTCTCGCTCGGAAAGCCATGCATAGTCTGCCTCTGTTTTCCCTGCTCTGCCCCTCCGAAGACTACCAAAGTCTCAGAGATGCTTCTCTGAACACTGGGGATCACCACCGGCTGAGGAGGATTTCCATCGGCCGCCAAATATGATCATCGGCTGCTGATTTAATTATCGGCCACTGATGGACGGCCGGTCGGCACTATGTGTTGCCCGTCGGCCAAAAATGCCTACTGAACCTGCAACTTACAGCAGCAGAGGACAAGGCATAGCATGGCAATACAATCCAAGCAATGTATGCACCAACCAAGCTCCTTATCATGTGTACAACTCAAAGGGGCATGGTCCTTGGTTCTCGGACCACCAATCGCGCATTTCAATGCGTGATGGCCCAAGAGAACCAAGTGTGCATCTTTCATTTCAAATGTGATGCAATACACATAATCACATAGGAGGGCCAACCTCTATCACACTTACTTCAAGAGGCCAAGCATGCGCATTGATGCAATGCAATCCTAAACATATTAGCTAGCATACAACATGGCATAAAAAAGAGCATGTAAACATGCAATGCACATTAGGTTCACAACCCAAGCAACAAAGCAAGCAAGCACACCATAACTATGCAAACTACTAGAGCATGCAAGATGCAATCTAATCATGCAACATGCTAGCAATTTGACCAAGGGAATACATGGCATATGCAAGGGATTTCAAGCATGCAATACATGCAACCAAAGCATGCAATCATGGGATAATGTAACAACACTTGAATGGCATGCAAGGGATGGACTTACACTAATTGGACAGCCCTAAGTTAGGTCCAAAACAGTGGCCAAAAGTGCCCAAAAAGGAGGCCAAAATGCATGCAAACATGCAAGTCCACATGATCCAACACTTAGGCATATCAAAGCAACTTTTAAGCACACTTAAAAGGGACAAACATGGATATATAATCAAACATGCTAGGCACTGAAAACATGCTAGAAAAGGTGCCCAAACAAACAACTCATGCAAGTAAGGCATGCTAGAGGGGTCAAAGCTTAAGGCATACAAGAGGGATCACATGGTGGCTATACAAAGCAAGGCATGAATGACTCCAACGACTTAAAACAGTCCTTTAGCACACCAAATCATGCAAATAAGCTTCACAAAGCTTGGCCAAAACACAAAAGCATGGTAGTCTAAATGCTATGCGTATATTGAGGCAAATCAAGGCATTACAAGGTAGGTATGCTAAGCAAGCATGGTGTACCAAAACCAACTTAATACAAAGTTATATCATGGCAATATAAGCATAAAATACAGCCATGGCATAATCAACAAACATTCAAACATGATGCTCCCTCAAGAGGCCAAAATGGGTCCTTTTCAAGGGCAACAAGGAGAGGGGGTGGCCCTCTCCTTCTTAGGACCTCAAGGCACCATCCTCACCTCTGAAATCCCTCAAGATTTCAGTGGTGAGGAGGCCCAAACACTAGGGTCCCGGAGCTCACAAAAAATGGCACAAAACAAGGGCCAAACAAGCCTTTAGAGGGTTCAAACTTCCTCAAAGCGTAAAACACTCTTAACAAACTATTTATAGGCCTTAAAAACAGAACTTTTATGTATTAAACACTAAGCTTGAAAACAGTTCTAAGATGGTCAAAAGTGCAATGCAAAAGTGGGGTAAAAAGGGGCTAGTGTCTTACCCTTGTAGACCACCTTCAAAATAGTGGACCAGCAGCCCCTTGAGCTCCAAACCAACTTCAAAGCTCCAAAAACAAACCTCAAGAACCTCAGTTCCAAGAGGATGGTGTGATGGTAGGTGTTTATGCACAAAACTAAGCCTAAAACACACACAATGGCAAGAGAGAGAGAGGTATAGATATAGGTTAGATACACTAACTTGAACCCTAAAACCAGAGTCCTCTCACTCTCTTCTCTAACTTCTCTAACCCTAAGACAAGGGAGAGAAGGCCTCCTCTTATAGAGGAGCCAATCTTGTAAAGCTTACAAGGTAAGCTAACAAGAGGGCCATCCTTCCATACACGTGTATGGAGGGGAAGCAAATGCAAGACAGCTGTGCTAAAATATCTGCAAAAGCAGATGCACAGTAGTCGGCCGGCCAAAGATGTCATTTTGACAAAATTTACTGCCGACTGGCAACAAATAATGCCGACCGGCAACATACATTGCCGATGGCATAAAACCCTGGCTGGTGGCCTCTAGCCACGGCCGGTGATGCGTGGGGATGCCTCACAAGGCATTCCCTGCCCCTCCAAGGCAAAGTACAAGCGTTTGGTGCAAAATCAGACACAAAACAGTCGAATTCGGGGGTCCTGAGGCAAGGCGCGTAGCCGAGACCTCCGGGAACCCCAAACGAACACAAACAAGGATGATCGCCGAGTGTTCAGGCGGTGACGTCCAAGTCTTGAGGACGGTCAAAAATGGGGTGTTTACAGTTGCCCCTCTTTGATAGAACTCGAAAGTCATAACAATGACAGGAGTGAATGTCAAAGCCCAGAGACGACCCATTTTTGACAAGGCCGAAGACTTAGACAAACATGCAAGACAATTAAGGTATGCGCCCGAAGGCAGGGGCAAAATGCAAGACAATGCACGAAGCCGAGCATAACTTATGATCATGCAAGGAAAACTGTAACGAAGCATACATGCGACAGTTCTAAGCTAGCATACACCAAACTACACTACAATGCAGGAAGGATGTAAGAGGATTATGCAATTCTCGATACGTCTCACGTGGAGGATACAATACCTGTCCGGTCCGCCTGGTTCCACCAGCCGCAAATGAATCGTACATACAATATCGTGCCTGTAAAGAAAACAAACTTAACAGGTATGATATTGTTAGCAATATGCATGACAATGCAAGAATGAATGCAAAATGATATGCAATATATACAAAACAATGTTTGAATAATGCAAATGAAAATGCAACGCAATTGAAACGATACGAACTACATGCAAAGCAATTGAATCATGATCCAATCATGAGCGATTCAAAACCACACGTATGTCAAATAGATTGATGGAGGTAACAAGTTCGTCTACCATAGAACGATCAACTGAACTATGAGTAATGTAGACGGACACAAGAACAAGTATTGGGTGGAATGACATAAGTGGGGTAACGACCCGCTGGAGAAAGAATGATGATCCTAATGCTGGATGCAAAATTTATACTACAATGTAATATCTACAAATGGATATGGCATGCAGCCAAACCAAATCTTGCCTAGGAAAGGCATGTACGCAAACAAGCCATGTCTAACATAGAAAAGGTGCCGCAACCCTCAAACTAACATACCAGCGTGGAATAGGCGCGTACACATGCAGAACTGTGTTTTAACGTGAAAAGTGAGGGCACATACCAGACCAAGCTCAACATGGAAAGACGCAAGCCATAGATGGAAGGTGATGCAATGGATGCATGCAAACTACAATGCAATACATATAATATGCAATGGAATGTGAATGCAATGGAAATGGCATGCGGGCCAAACCAAATCTTGCCTTGGAAAGGCATGTACACAAACAAGCCGCGGCTAACATAGAACGGTCCACTGAACTATGCTTTGACACGAGAAGTATGGGCACATACCAGACCAAGCTTGACATGGAAAGGCGCAAGCCATAGATGGAAGGTGATGCAATGGATGCATGCAAACTACAATGCAATATATACAAATATGCAATACATTTAATGATGCGTGACGATGCATGCATTTACAATGATGCATGACAGTGCAATTATATTTTTGTTTGTTTTTGTTTGAAATGCATGACGTACGGAATACGCGACAACGCGAGTCGCTTGAAATGCATGACAATGCAAGTGAGCTTTGAAATGTGCAGCGACGTGCGACTTAAGATATGCATGACAATGCATGTATGGTGTGCGCTGAAGCAACGAAGGTCTTGCACCTGCCGAGGATTTAAGGTCTCCTAGACCATGATGAATGACAATGCGGACTATGCACGTTAAAACGCGTGTGTGTGTGCATGACGATGCAAGGGACAATGTGTGCTACAGTGCATATTTGACATGCGAACACCATCCTAGCGTGTTTAAGGTCTCGCCAGACCGTGGGCGTGTTTAAGGTCTCGCCAGACCGGTCTTGGGCACAAGACAGTGAGGTGCGCGAAATAGCGCGATGCGATGCATGCCAAATGCAATGAGGTGCGCAAGATAGCGCGATGAGATGCATGCCAAATGCGATGAACTGTGCACCTTAATGCACCGAAGGTCTTGCACCTCCCGAGGATTTAAGGTCTCGTAGATCGTGATGCATGACAATGCGGACTATGCGCGTTAAAACGCGTGTGTGTGTGCATGACGATGCAAGGGACGATGTGTGCTACAGTGCATATTTGACATGCGAACACCATCCTAGCGTGTTTAAGGTCTCGCCAGACCGCGGGCGTGTTTAAGGTCTCGCCAGACCGCGGGCGTGTTTAAGGTCTCGCCAGATCGGTCTTGGGCACAAGACAGTGAGGTGCGCGAAATAGCGCGATGCGATGCATGCCAAATGCAATGAGGTGCGCAAGATAGCGCAATGAGATGCATGCCAAATGCGATGAACTGTGCACCTTAATGCACCGAAGGTCTTGCACCTCCCGAGGATTTAAGGTCTCCTAGACCGTGATGCATGATGTAAAGTGATGCACATTGCAAGTGCATAACTTATGATTATGCAAAGGGTGTTGTGATGAAACAAATATGCAAAATAAATGCAACATTTTAAGCAAATGCTATGCAAGCAAGTAAACATGAACCAAACTACATCTCATGCAGAAAGGATGTAAGAGAATTAAGCAATTCTCACGGCGTCTCTCGCGGAGAAGGCTAAAAGCGACTACCGAGAACACCCGGAGTCTCAAACACAACACCTCTCAGCGTATCGCACACAGGAGAGGAAAGAGAAAAGAAACCTCTCAGCGTAGCACACGCGAGAGAGGAAAGATAAACAACGCAAGTAAAAAGGCGCACAACAATGCGGGAGAAACACGCGTGATAACGCAAGTGAAATGGGTGCACAACAATGCAACTGTGATGTGCATCACGGCGCGATGCGATGCACCAGACAGTATGATGAATGCATGCAACGCATATAGGGCAACTTTTGAATCTTGTAAAAGGCAAAAGGATACAAAAGGATACAACATTGCACGAATTCGAGTGCCACGCGCAGAAGACACGGTCTGAGGTCAAAACGGAGGCCAGTTGAGCGTCGGAGATGCACTTTTCTTGCACTTTCTTGAGCTATGAAGACCAGAAAACTACACATATGGCCTGAACAAGGCTGTAGGAAGATCACCGGCCGAAATAGGAAGCCACCGGCTGTCCATCGGCTACCAAAAAGTTCCATCGGCACAATATTCTGCCGACCGGCGAAATATATTGCCGACCGGCCAAAAGTGCCAGAATCGGGGGCAGACTTGACATTTCACCTCGGGTCTTTTAAAATAGGGTTCCAAACCCTATTCTTTCACTTTCCTTAGGCTGAAATTTCACACACTCTCTCTCTAGAGCGTTTTCCCCTCCTCGTTTCCTCGTTTTCTTCACGTTTTACGCCCGTTTCGTCGTCGGATTCGCGATTCCCTTCGCGTTTCGGACATTTTCAACCGATTAAAACTTCGTTTCGGTACGTCCTTTGCTATTTCCGCCTTTTGGGGCTTGTTCCCCTCGAGTTTCTCTCGAGTTTCGTGCCTTTTTCCTATTCCAGCTTTTCCGGCCATTTTCCACCCTCTCGGGGTTGACTTTTTGTTGACTCTTCGCATTCTTGCCCGGTTTTCCTTCTTCCGGCTATTTTCTCATCACTCTTGACATGGCCGACGATATTCCACGCGGTGGGACTCCCCCGGATCACGAGGTGGATCCCGAGGCCGAGCTCCTTCCTTTGAGCGAGCGCCCGTTCGACCCGGCGACCTACCCGCCGGCGATCCATATCTTGCCTCCCGATGGACTTCGCCAGTTTCGGAGTTTTGACAGGGCGCTGGGTCCGGAGCTTCTACTACGTGAGCCTGCCTCTCACCTATCCTTCGGCGCTTCCGAGGTAACATTTTTTCTCTGTTTTACTTTCTGCAATGTAGAACTTTTAACTGTCAACCGCCATAGCTGATTACATTCTTTAATTGCTTTAGCTCAGATGCTCTGATACACTGTGTATTGTAGTTGATCGCAAACACACTTGCAACTGATATCTGTTTAAGACCGACACATGCACACACACTGCACTAGCCTTAATCACCCAAACACACGGCACACACCGTATTTCACTGCAAACTCACCAACACCCGGTACTTGTTTGAATCTGAAAAACTTGCACGCATGCTAAATTTGCACTGAACCACGCAAACACGCTGACGCATCACACGTTGTAGTTCACTGTAAACACACCGGCACTCGGTATCTGTTTGAATCTGAAAACACGCACACATGCTGTATTTATCTCAATTCTTCATGCGCTACAAAATTGGTGTATTTAGCATTGCTTCGCAACTGTGTTCTTGAAAACAGGGGGATTCCCATACCGTCCGCGGGTATGGGAACATCGCCGCTCGAGACTGGTATGCAGAGCTACCCGAGGCGGTTCGCCACATTGTGGACCAGGCCGGCTTTGGCGCATTTTGCAGGGGGCTATCCCTGCTCACTACATGCAGGCCTCTTCTCGCTGCTCTAGCGGAGAGGTGGTGGGACACCACTGACTCGTTCCATCTTTCTGCTACGGGAGACATGACGATGACTCCCTATGATTTCTCGATGCTTACAGGCATCGGGGTAGGGGGTGATCCGATCCCCTTTGACATTGATATGGACGAGTGGACCGCTGCTCAGATCTACCTGCTTGGCGCGGCGCCGCCTCTCGTCCGTCCAGGCTTCGTCCGATATTCCTGGTTTGAGGTGCAGTTCAGGGTCCAGCCCACGTTAGGGGAGGAGGCTCCGATGACTGAGGAGGCTATGGAGCAGTATGCGCATGGCTTTCGGATGTTTCTCCTGGGGACTACCCTTTTCGCCGACCGGGCGAACACTGTGCCCCTCTGCCTGCTCAGCGCACTGGTGGATGTCAGGCAGATCTTGCATTATGACTGGGGTGGCGCCGCTCTGGCCACCCTTTACGGATACATAAGCTCAGTCTCCCGTGGCAGCGGGCAGTTACTCGGAGGCTACTGGCGAGCTTGGGAGGTACGTCTTCTTCTCTGCTTTACATTTCTGCTCTACATTTTCTGTACTCTGTACTGTACTCTGTGGTTTGCTTCGTACTGACTGTATACTATACACACGGCACACACATACTCTGCTTTACACTGACTGTACACTGCACACACTGTACACTCTGCATAATACACTGCACAGCACACGGCTCTGCCATTTCTGCTTTATTCTTCATTCTGCTTTATCTGATAAGCATACTGGTATTTGCTCTACAGCTGTGGGTCTATGCCTACTTTCCCAGACTGGAGCCAGTGCCGGACACGGAGACTCCTCTGGTCGTCCCTTTCTCGCGCCGCTTCGACGGGAGATGTATGCGGAGGCCCCGAGAGACATTTAGCTTCTTCCGCCGCTTCTTCGACACTATCACCCCTACTGAGGTATGTTTTACTTGCAGTTCATTTAAGCTTCTTCTTTCCACTGCATGTTTCAATAACAGTAGATGACAAACTGTATTTCAATTCCAGATCACCTGGCAGCCGTGGGCTCCACTGCCAGCGACGATTCGGGATCGGTTTGCCGGTGCTGAGGAGACCTCGCGTTTCCGGATTCTGCTAGAGGGCCCGGTCTGTCGGGCCTGGTACCTGGGTGAGCGTTTCTTGCGTCAGACCCTGGGTTTATCGGAGCATATAGTCCCGGTGCACCCTCCTGAGCATATGAGGGATACCGAGAGATTCACCGCCGAGCAGATGATCGACTATACGATCGGCTGGGAGGCAGACGGCGTCAGAGGCGAAGGCGATTACTTGGAGTACGTCCGGACCTTCATCATGCGACCTCTGAGCGGCGGCCACCGAGCGGAGAGAGAGAGGCCTGCGGTGCTAACGGCTGGAGCGGGAGCAGGGGCTGGAGGGGGAGTGTCGAGGAGAGCTCGAGTCCGTGGCAGGGGCGGAGTTCAGAGAGGACGGGGGACCGGTTGGCCTGCTCTGCCCACTTCACTAGCATACAGAGGGCAGGGTGGGGCGACCTACCAGATTCCCTTTGCTCCTCCACCGGCTGATCACGAGTTAGTCGGTTTCCACGACTTACCCCCGGTATGTATTACTGCATTCTTCATTTTGCATTGCCATTTCATTTCAATTTCTTTGATATTCCGCAGAATATTGATGCTGCTAATACTTTTGCAGGCGTCCTCCGAGTACACCCGGCAGTCCCTGGAGCTGAATGCCTCCATGATGGGGATGTTGCAGCGGACCTTCGACCTCCTGGCCCTCTACAGTATTCCGGTATGTTCTTCTGACCACAGTCTTAAACCATACATAAACTGCTTCTCATACAATCTGATGCGCTACACAAAACCTGATAAACTGCTCACGGCATTTACATAGTTGTACTCATACACTGCATTCTATATTGATTTACTGCTCACGGCATCCACACACTGTACTCATCTGCTGCATTCTGCACTGATTTACTGCTCACGACATCCATACACTGTGCTCATACACTGCATTCTGTACTGATTTACTGCTCACAGTATTCCGATGTATTCGCCTTTCATGCTTTTTCAGCCTCCCTTCCAGATTCCTCCAGTGGGTGGCGCTCCAGTTGGGCCTTCTGTTTCCACCCGGGACGGCAGGGTGTACCCCCGTACCAGAGGGGGGCGCACTCATGTCGGGAGTAGCTCACAGGCTCCAGCCCCAGACGATGAGTCGAAGGCAGAGGCGGAGTCATCTGAGGAGGAGACCGGGGACAACTCGGGCTCAGGCTCAGACGGTGATGCTCCTGGTGATGCTCCTGGACTTCGGCCCAGGAAGAGGGCGAGGACGGATCCCCAGGCGTGAGATCATTGATGCTGCTTCAGATTTTTGCTGCTTTTTCCTTCTTTTTGTATTTTTTCTCTTTTTGGTAGTTGGATTACCTTGTACTGCCGCAGGCAGGTTTTTGTTCCCAAAACTTTGTACTTGAAAAAGATTATATGGAATGAAACAAACTTTGGGTCTAAAAAAAGAGTGTTATATCCGTATATTTCATACTTTGCACTACATTACATCATATTACACCTCAAATGCAAATGAAATCGATCTGTTGTCTGAAAATTGAGCACTTGCACTGTGATAATCGGATAACCAACCAACTAACAGCAAACAACTCATACAAACCACTGCTCAACCTGGACACACAGCCCATACTCTGTTGGGGATTAGTCTGTATACAGCCCATAACACAGCACTCGGTTCATTCTGCACACAGCAAACCCTGAACAAACAGCCCAATCTGACAAGATGGATCACAAAAACTGAAACGGTTGAAGTTGAAACATGCTCGGATGTCCCAAATTTCCTTTTCTTCTCTTGCTTCGCATAAATGTAGAGAATGGCGCAGCATTCTGAGCACAAACGATTAATCTTTGGAAAAGGGTTTCACAACCGGGGTATCGAGCCTACGACTAAACACAGCGGAGGGACTCAAGTGGAGAAAACAGAAGGCGCACGTCCTGAACACAACGAGACACGCTCGGAAAAGATTCAAAACAAAAGTTGAGACCGACAAATCAAAAGACACGACACACGGACGTGTTTATAGAAAACAAAAGACCTCGGATCTCGAGGAGCCAGTTCCTCCGAGTATGTTTCCCACCTTTTCTGATTTGTGATTATCACATCACTCGGCCCTCAGGCTCGGTTTTTCTCTCAAAAACCCTTTTCTCACTTTTCTCTCATCGTACATCTCTCTATTCTTTATTCTCTCATTTTTCATCCCTCCCCAAGGTGATTGATAGATGAATAGAAAGTCGCGGGTTCACGCTCGACTCCGTTAGCTCACGGCTGTTTCTTTCGGCGTTGTTCAATCGAGGTTCCGGACAGGGAGGACCTCTTCCGGCGAATAGGGTGCCTTTCTGGCAAGTATGTTTGACGGTGGGGGAAAGACAGGATACCTGGCTCAACTGTGCCCCTAGTTCATTACTTTGACCATTTTTTGTTTTCTTTCTAAAACAGTTTTGACCAAAATGAGCGTCAGATTAACATGCTTATTCAATCTTTGATTCGAAAATCATGCAAGTCAAACTATGAGCACTGAAAATTTTCCTTTTTTGGGTCCAAGATAATGGTCCAATTTTGGAAAATGAAATAATTTTCGAGAAAACAGTCAACCTTAGTAAAAATTTTCAAAAACTATTTTCGCAAACGGTCAATGCTTGACAAGCACGGAACTTACGCTCGAGATGCACAACCTCGGATCAGAGGCAATGGAAAATTGTCCCTTGCTTGAAGGGACGCGTGGCAACGGAAAGTTGCCCCTGGTTTGGATGATGTCGCGGCATGCTCATCGATGATTGATCGCGACCGGGCTCTCAGGCACGGAGAGGACGGAGACGGCCACAAACAATATATGGACACAGTCACCTTGAAAGCGTTGGTGGCTGGACTTCAAGAGGAAGTTGATCACGTAGTTCCAGTCGTTGCAACCGAGACATTGGATTCGGAGGAAGGACAGGTGATCAAAACCATTACATGGACTGAGACGCTATGAAAGCGTTGGGGGCTGGACTTCAGAATGAAGTTGCCTACGTATCCTAAACATGGGAATCAAGCTTTACGTAGTTCCGGTTGTCACAAGCGAACTGTCGGATGCAGAGAAGGCAAGGATGATCAAAACCATTACATGGACTGAGGCGCTATGAAAGCGTTGGCGGCTGGACTTCAGGATGAAGTTGCCTACGTATCCCAGACATGGGAATCAAGCCTTACGTAGTTCCGGTTGTGACAACCGAACTGTCGGATGCAGAGAAGGCAAGGATGATCAAAACCATTACATGGACTGAGGCGCTATGAAAGCGTTGGGGGCTGGACTTCAGGATGAAGTTACCTACGTATCCCAGACATGGGAATCAAGCCTTACGTAGTTCCGGTTAAGGTACACTCGGGTATTTTAACCTTCACTTTTTAGGGTCTAACTTTTGCCAAGGCGCCCGATGCGGGTTTTCGACCTTGCGAGCTTCTTTCTCTTCTTTCTTTTTTCAATTTTTTTATTTCTTCTTTTTTTGCATTTTTTTTCTTTTCTTTTCTTTTCCTTCTTTTTCTTTTTCTTCAATTTTTTGCATTTTTTATTTTTTTCTTTCTTTCTTTTTGCATTTTTTCTCTTTTTTTCTTTTTTTTTATTTTGCCTTGCTCTAACTTTTGCCTGGGTCGCCTTTTCGGGTTTTCGGCCCAGCGAGCCTCTCAAAGGGTAAAAGTGTAACAAGTCCATGCCAAATGGTTTTGATATCCCGAAGTCATCTGAATCCAGGAGAGTGACTACTGTGTTGATTTGCAGAAGAATCCATCACGGTTGCTTCACGAGCTTTTTCCAGCGAGACCTGACCTTCCCGATCTGGCTTTGGTGCCTTTTGCTCGAGGGCTGCTTCAAATTGGGCCACACGGGCCTTTCATGGCAGTTAACTGTTGAACATTTTGAACGGATTCCAGGTTCGAAACAGGTAGGTTGAATTCTGAGGCTGAGAGCGATCCTAGGCTGCACAATCTCAAGAGCAATTCCACACAGGTCTTCACAGGACCGCGCAAAATAGTTTGTTTTTGAAAGTTTTTAAGAAAGCGACAAATCGCTCGCGCTGAAGATAGTGTGGAACCAGTCTGGATCACACCAGGATCCTTCTCAGTACTCACGCTGACAGGCATGATTTCATTCATTTAAAAGGCTTAGCATGCCCTTCCTTTTCTCAAAATGATCAAAATTTTGCAAAACCCGAGGAATTTCTTCCTCTTCGTTTTCATCACCGCAGTGTTCAAACAAAGGGGTTTGAAAAACTCAGGTCATTACAACGATGTTCAAGGCACAAGAGAGTAGGTAGAATGTACTGTCGTTCCATTCACATCTTCTGGCACAACTAGCTCAAATAGCAACAAGTACGGAAATGTGATAGCCACAGCTGTTTCATTCAGATTTGTTGGTATAACTGGCTCATCGGCAGAGACAGATTCAAAAACAAAAATGGGTAATTCCAAGATAAAACGGTGTTCGAGGCAACAACCCCGGAGTCACTCGACATTCTATACAAAGGGGACTGACTCGCTACAACAAGACCGACCCGTAAGCAAAAGGACTGACTCAAGACAATGAGACAGACTCAAAACAAAACAAAAGACTGACTCGACACCCAAGCCAGAATTTACAAAATTAGTGTTCACAGATGCTCAAAATTGCGTGCCAGATGCCACATCAAAAACACTGGGCGTCGCCCATAAGTGGTCCAACCCTGATCACATACTCGCAGTATCAGCATCCTCAAAATCCAATAGCTGGGTAGTAACGGACTTGGCTGAGGTGGGTGGGAGGATAACCTCGTTGTCAATCAAATCCTGTACCTCATGACGGAGGCGGAAGCAATTATCGGTAGCATGACTTGTTTGTTGGTGGTACGCGCAGTACTGAGCAGCATCGTGCGTAGCAGGGAGATTCTTTGGCAGAGGTCGAGGCTCCAAGGGTTTAAGGTGCCCTCTTTCGGCCAGGATCTAAAGTGCCTTGGACAATGGCATATAAAGAGCATGGAAGACCCTGCGCCCTCGGGGCAGGTACTTTGAAGGTTGAGCACTCTTGCTAGACGCACTAGCGAAAGGGTCGGCAGGCGCCACCTTGGCTTTCTGATCCTTTCCCGGTGCAGGGTTGGGAATGGAAGGAACTATTCTGGCATGACGGGGTCTATCCCAGTTTTCTGACTGACTTAAACTACCCTCGGGTGGAGTGGGGAAAGCATCCTCTACAGCTTTTGTCACAACTGCAGATGTCTGTTGCTTGTTCATCCCCGCGGCTTTCAAAGCCTCGACTGCCCACAGCAGTTGTTCGATGGGATCGGCATCTGCCTTCATTTTACCTTTGTCTCTGGCCTCAGCCTGATCTAGGATTTGGGTTGATACGTCGTTGCCATAGCTGGAGGCCATCTCCGGTTGGCTAAGTTCAATCACAATCCGTCCCAACAGCGGGGGCTCCCGGGGTACAAAACTCCCGGCATATGCTGCGGCTGGTGGCGAGGCTGACATCCCGTAAGCGAGATCCGCCACGGATCTTTGGAGATCACCTATCATCCCCATCAGCTTGAATGTGGTGGGCTCGCGAGCCTGATATAGCTGGGGGGTCCAGATCGGGTGCGCAACCGACGATCTGGGTGGATACGGCACATCGACATTGGTCTCACTTTGTAGAATGATCCTTTGATCTAATGCAGCTGTCATAACCACGGTCTCTTCTGAATTCTGCGTCATCATAAGTCCTGCCTCAGCAAGGGGGAACACTGACTATTCTGGGACTCTCTGAACCTTGAAAGGAAAAACAAACAGCATTTTAGCCCAAACGGATCAAACACAGGTGCAACCGAACAACTGTACTCGACTACTGATCACTGTTCCCCAGAAATCACTGTCCAAAAACACTGAATCGGATACCCTCAGATATAACTGAT
Organism: Camellia granthamiana; assembly: GCA_036172215.1. Taxonomy (NCBI): domain Eukaryota; kingdom Viridiplantae; phylum Streptophyta; class Magnoliopsida; order Ericales; family Theaceae; genus Camellia; species Camellia granthamiana. Next base: position 120,379,221 of record CM069908.1, on the reverse strand, counting down.
TCTATCAAATACTAACATTGGTGCCCTCGGGCCTGATACTCAAACTTTGCAAACTGATATGTGCGTTCCTGCAGAGATATACTCTAAAAGCACGTAAGAAGTAAAAGAGAGCCAAAAACACCCCTATGTTGGGGTAGGGTTTCCCTGTCCTATTTTGTCAGGAGCTAGGGTTTCACTATGCACACAGCGGTTTCAAACAACCTAACATCGGGTAAGCAACCTGTCCTAGTTTGGAATGGTCACTATGGATCCGAATATGCACTAGGTCGAATGGTCGAAAGGGTGCCCTGGTAAAACCGGGGTTTGTGTTCCCATACTGGCAGAGCCCGCAACCGGTCAGTCTTATGGCATGCTTTGACAAAGTCATGCCTCCGGCAGACCGCTCAGGAATAGCAGATGGCCAACACGGTGTCCTAGGCGCACCAATGCACATGCAATGCAAAGAGACACATAAATGAAATCAAAACAGGATATCATGAGTTCGAGTCAAGCTCTCCAACTCCCCAGCAGAGTCGCCAGAAACTGTAACACGCCCGCGGGGGGGGACCCCGCTACACGCTACAGTTCAGACTCGATTTTGTTGTCGGTTCTAAATCTGAACCAAAGAGTCCAAACCTGGCAAATCGTTTTGAGAAAACAGATTTTTGAAAAGAAGTGCCAAACATGGATTGCTTTGCCAGATATAGAGTTGCCACCTAAATATTTTTTATGGGGAAATTTAGAAAACCCTGACTCGATGCCAAGGGCCACGTGTCCGTCATCACCAAAGTTGCCTCGGCTCGGGAACTTGGGTACGATCGGAGAAGGTCAGCTATGAGCACCCCCTCTCGCCCGGTCCGAAGACCGGCCTCTACTAACCGTGATATCCGTTTTTGAAAACGTTATGTGTTCTTATTCCGGTTATTAGCCTAGAATTACTATGTTATGCGCACAGCAAACAAGTATAGACTAGATCGCCTAATTTGGAAATAAGCATTGCATATCCGTTTGTTTTGAAAATGTTTTTGGAATTTGCTACTCGCAAGTAGGCTAAAACACGGATTTCAATGAGCTATTCCAACTCAAACAATCCAACCTTCACCCACAGGCATTCAGGCAGTTTATAGCACATAAGCATCTAGCCACATGGTAAGCATGCTATCATGTTAACATTCACACGCATGCGATATGCTAAAGCATAAAGATACTTACATTGTACTCCGTGCCAAAACAGTAAACTGGTTAGCAAACATGCGTGATCCTAGTCCATGTTAAGTGGCTAATGCATCGCATACAAAATGTCATTAAGATAGGCTCGGCTACCCCTAAAATGGCATGTGGAATACAATCATTTGATGCACGTATTCAAGTTAGATTTGAAATACTAATGCAGTTAGCATGATGCGCCGAGCCCGGTGCATGCAAGACAGATGAATGGATGCACGCATGCATAGCATAAGGTATGCTAAAATAAACATGTCCTAATACTAACCGTCAAAACAGGTAAGTAAAAGGGAGAAAGAGGTGAGGGTTGGAAGACATGCACACACACACCCACACTTATTACAGATTGACCCTCGCTCGAAAGGACCAAATAATAATACAATTCGAATAATGAGTTAACTATCCTAGCTAATTAATTATTACAGACCAAACTAAACTAATTAAGCAAATTAATTAGTCTAAGAAAGCAATAAATAGCAGCCTCGGGGAGATGGCTCGATGCAACGCATGCTTGGTCTCACTCGGAAAGCCACTGCCATGCATAGTCTGCCTCTGTTTTCCCTGCTCTGCCCCTCCGAAGACTACCAAAGTCTCAGAGATGCTTCTCTGAACACTGGGGATCACCACCGGCTGAGGAGGATTTCCATCGACCGCCAAATATGATCATCGGCTGCTGATTTAATTATCGGCCACTGATGGACGGCCGGTCGGCACTATGTGTTGCCGGTCGGCCAAAAATGCCTGCTGAACCTGCAACTTACAGCAGCAGAGGACAAGGCATAGCATGGCAATACAATCCAAGCAATGTATGCACCAACCAAGCTCCTTATCATGTGTACAACTCAAAGGGGCATGGTCCTTGGTTCTCGGACCACCAATTGCGCATTTCAATGCGTGATGGCCCAAGAGAACCAAGTGTGCTTCTTTCATTTCAAATGTGATGCAATACACATAATCACATAGGAGGGCCAACCTCTATCACACTCACTTCAAGAGGCCAAGCATGCGCATTGATGCAATGCAATCCTAAACATATTAGCTAGCATGCAACATGGCATAAAAAAGAGCATGTAAACATGCAATGCACATTAGGTTCACAACCCAAGCAACAAAGCAAGCAAGCACACCATAACTATGCAAACTACTAGAGCATACAATATGCAATCTAATCATGCAACATGCTAGCAATTTGACCAAGGGAATACATGGCACATGCAAGGGATTTCAAGCATGCAATACATGCAACCAAAGCATGCAATCATGGGATAATGTAACAACACTTGAATGGCATGCAAGGGATGGACTTACACTAATTGGACAGCCCTAACTTAGGTCCAAAACAGTGGCCAAAAGTGCCCAAAAAGGAGGCCAAAATGCATGCAAACATGCAAGTCCACATGATCCAACACTTAGGCATATCAAAGCAACTTTTAAGCACACTTAAAAGGGACAAACATGGATATATAATGAACATGCTAGGCACTGAAAACATGCTAGAAAAGGTGCCCAAACAAACAACTCATGCAAGTAAGGCATGCTAGAGGGGTCAAAGCTTAAGGCATACAAGAGGGATCACATGGTGGCCATACAAAGCAAGGCATGAATGACTCCAACGACTTAAAACAGTCCTTTAGCACACCAAATCATGCAAATAAGCTTCACAAAGCTTGGCCAAAACACAAAAGCATGGTAGTCCAAATGCTATGCGTATATTGAGGCAAATCAAGGCATTACAAGGTAGGTATGCTAAGCAAGCATGGTGTACCAAAACCAACTTAATACAAAGTTATATCATGGCAATATAAGCATAAAATACAGCCATGGCATAATCAACAAACATTCAAACATGATGCTTCCTCAAGAGGCCAAAATGGGTCCTTTTCAAGGACAACAAGGAGAGGGGGTGGCCCTCTCCTTCTTAGGACCTCAAGGCACCATCCTCACCTCTGGAATCCCTCAAGATTTCAGTGGTGAGGAGGCCCAAACACTAGGGTCCCGGAGCTCACACAAAATGGCACAAAACAAGGGCCAAACAAGCCTTTAGAGGGTTCAAACTTCCTCAAAGCTTAAAGCACTCTTACCAAACTATTTAGAGGCCTTAAAAACAGAACTTTTATGTATTAAACACTAAGCTTGAAAACAGTTCTAAGATGGTCAAAAGTGCAATGCAAAAGTGGGGTAAAAAGGGGCTAGTGTCTTACCCTTGTAGACCACCTTCAAAATAGTGGACCAGCAGCCCCTTGAGCTCCAAACCAGCTTCAAAGCTCCAAAAACAAACCTCAAGAACCTCAGTTCCAAGAGGATGGTGTGATGGTAGGTGTTTATGCACAAAACTAAGCCTAAAACACACACAATGGCAAGAGAGGGAGAGGTATAGATATAGGTTACATACACTAACTTGAACCCTAAAACCAGAGTCCTCTCACTCTCTTTTCTAACTTCTCTAACCCTAAGACAAGGGAGAGAAGGCCTCCTCTTATAGAGGAGCCAATCTTGTAAAGCTTACAAGGTAAGCTAACAAGAGGGCCATCCTTCCATACACGTGTATGGAGGGGAAGCAAATGCAAGACAGCTGTGCTAAAATATCTGCAAAAGCAGATGCACAGTAGTCGGCCGGCCAAAGATGTCATTTTGACAAAATTTATTGCCGATCGGCAACAAATAATGCCGACCGGCAACATACATTGCCGATGGCATAAAACCCTGGCCGGTGGCCTCTAGCCACGGCCGGTGATGCGTGGGGATGCCTCACAAGGCATTCCCTGCCCCTCCAAGGCAAAGTACAAGCGTTTGGTGCAAAACCAGACACAAAACAGTCGAATTCGGGGGTCCTGAGGCAAGGCGCGTAGCCGAGACCTCTGGGAACCCCAAACGAACACAAACAAGGATGATCACCGAGTGTTCAGGCGGTGACGTCCAAGTCTTGAGGACGGTCAAAAATGGGGTGTCTACAATAACCTTGAACATGGTACAGTGCTTTCAGTCTCCTCTCATCAAAGAGCATGAGTTCCTTAAATCTGCTCTGCTGCCAATCTGCCTCGGCTATTTGACACTCAGCCAATACTCACAAAGACGGAACCTCAATTTCGATAGGTAGAATGGCCTCCATCCCATAAACCAATGAATACGGAGTCGCCCCAGTAAAAGTTCTGCTTGAAGTTCGGTAGCCCCACAGAGCAAACGGCAGCTTATCTGGCCAGTCCCGGTAGGTTTTCACCATCTTCTGCAATATGTGTTTGATATTCTTGTTGGCGGCCTCAACCGCTCCATTGGTTTGTGGCCGATAGGTAGATGACTTATGAAAAGCCACGTTGTATTTTTCCAACAAGTCAAACACTTCCTTCTTGAAGTGGGAACCGTTATCTGAAATTATCTCGTTTGGGACTCCGTAGCGATAGATGATGTTGTTTCTGATAAACTTCACAACATGTGAAGCCTTCAACACCGCATAGGATTGGGCCTCAACCCACTTCGTGAAATAATCTATCGCGACCAGGATGAACTCATGCCCATTTGACCCCTTTGGAGTGACAGCCCCAATCACATCAATTCCCCAGACTGAAAATGGCCATGGCGAAGTCATATTGTACAGCTTCGACGGCAGAATGTTCATGCGATTTGCATGAATTTGACATTTGTGGCATCGCCGGACAAAACCGATACAATCCTCCTCCATGGTGGACCAGTAGTAACCCTGTCTGAGGATCTTCCGTGCTAGCATTACTCCGTTCATGTGCGCACCGCATTCCCCTCCATGGATGGCCTCCATTAGACGCTTTGATTCTTCGGTATCGACACACAGCTTATGTATTCCCAGATGGCCTCCCTTATACAGCTTACCCCCACAGATGATGAACTGAACGGCCATTCTTCTGATTGCCCTTTTATCCTTGGCATTTACCCCCGGCGGGTATGCTTCCTTCTCTAAGAAATTCCAACTGTCGTAATACCAGGGGTTTTCGTCCTGAACCTCATCTATAGCAGCAATCGACTCGTAGGCTGGCGCAAATTTCTGGTCAATGATGACTGGACGCATCCGGACCCCGAACGGGATGTCTATCATGGAAGATAAAGTTGCTAAAGAATCTGCGAACCTGTTGTTCTCTCTTAGTAGATGAGCAAAGTTTAGATTCTCAAACCGAGGAATTAACAAATCCAAGGTCTGGTGATACATCATCATCTTTTCTTCTTTGACTTTCCAGTCTCCTTTTGCTTGAGACACAACAAGGTTCGAGTCCCCGATGACGTCCAACTGTCTTGCCCCTAGTTCCAGGGCTGCTTCTAGACCGGCAATACATGCCTCATATTCTGCTTCGTTGTTTGAGACTTTGAACCGGAGTTTGAAGGCTAGAGGGATACGGGACTTGTCAGGTGCTATCAGCAACACTCCTATCCCATACCCGTACTGGTTTGACGCTCCGTCAAAGTACATCGTCCAAAATTCGTCGTCGATATGCAAAATGGCCTCATCTGGGAATAAGTACTCAACTGCTTCACCCCCTTCCACTGGATGATCGGCTAAGAATTCTGCTACTGCTCTTCCCTTGATTGACTTGCGTGTCACATATTTCAAATCGAATTCGGAGAGCAACAACAACCAACGAGCTAGCCCACCCGTAAGTGCTGGTTTCTCGAAAAGATATTTGATGGGATCGAGTCGTGAAACCAACATTACGGAGTGAGCTAACAGGTAGTGCCGCAGCTTCCTAGTAGCCTATACCAAAGCTAAGCAAGCCTTCTCCAACGGTGTGTAGCGAGTCTCATACTCTAGCATCTTCTTGCTTAGATAGTAGATGGCTCTCTCCACTTTGTCCTTTGATTCTTGTGCGAGCATGCAGCCCATTGTAGTCTCAGTTACTGAAAGGTACAATATCAACGGTTTCCCCGGCTCTGGTGGTGACAACACGGGCGGGTTCTATAAGTATTCCTTGATCTGTTCAAAAGCAGGTTGGCATCGGCCGTCCCACTGGAATTTCTTTCCTTTCTTTAGGAGACCAAAAAGTGGTTCACAAGTCAAGGTTAATTTTGAGATAAACCGTCTTATGAATTGCACTTTACCCAGAAAGCCTCGCACCTCCTTTTCAGTCCTTGGTGGTGGCATTTCTAAGATGGCCTTGATTTTGGAAGGGTCGACTTCGATGCCTCTCTGTGTAATCAGAAACCCCAGCATTTTTCCCGCTGTAACACCAAACGTACACTTCTGAGGATTCAGCCGCAACCGGAATTCTCTGATCCTTTGAAAGAACTTTTGCAAGGCAGTGTAGTGGCCCTCTCTATCTTTGGACTTGACAATCATGTCGTCCATGTACACCTCAACCTCTTTGTGGATCATGTCATGCAATATTGTGGTCGCGGCCCGTTGATAAGTAGCTCCAGCATTCTTCAGCCCAAACGGCATGACTCTATAGTAGTATGTCCCCCACGGGGTGGTGAATGCAGTCTTTTCCCGGTCTTCAGGTGCCATTACTATCTGATTGTAGCCGGAGAAGCCATCCATGAATGAAAGCAAAGCATGCCCTGTTGTGAAGTCCACTAACTCATCAATATGCGGCAAGGGAAAGTCGTCCTTCGGACTGGCTCTGTTCAAATCCCTGAAATCCACGCATACTCGGATCTTGCCATCCTTCTTTGGCACTGGAACAATGTTGGCCAACCAAGTCGGGTATTCGGATACCAGCAGGAAGCCTGCGTCGATTTGCTTGGTGACCTCTTCCTTAATCTTGAGAGCCCAATCCGGGCGGATCCTCCTGAGTTTCTGTTTAACAGGTCGGGCCTCGGGGTCAAGAGGGATCCGATGCTGTACAATCTCAAGATCAATTTCAGGCATGTCTTCGTAGGACCACGCGAAAACATCTTTGAAATCTTTTAATAAAGCGACTAAGCGCTCGCGTTCCTCCGAAGACAACGTGGACCCGATCTGAACCAGCCGCGGGTCCTCCTCAGTACCAACATTCACAGTAGTGATTTCATCAACTAACGGTTTAACAAATCTTTCCTGCTCTTGTTCAATTAAGCGTTGCAAAACCGGAGGAATTTCGTCCTCGTCGTTTTCGTCAAAATTTTGAAAGTCTGAGTTAATGCAATAAACCAAGGGCACAGAAAAGTACTCAGAAACCACAGCTACTTGATTCTCATTAAGCACATCCAAATCGTCCGATTCCTCGGTTACAGTAGACTCAAAGGAGAAAGAAAAAGACGACCTGGACAAGACTGTGGCATCCGGGTTATCATCCCCAGGATTACCAGACTCAGACTCAGTCGAGCTAGAACTTGATTCCGACTCACAAGACTCGGTGGAATCAGATTCCGGCTCACTACCTAACCCGGTGCTGCTGGACAAAAATCCCTCTTCATATTGCCAAATGAGAGAGGGTGCGATAGATGCATCCAAAATAGTTGCTGGTAGGCCCGCAGCCGTTTCGTTCCCGATCACGCATACCGAGAAGTTATCTCCCAAGCACTTCTGGTCGATCGGAGGATCTGAAAGTAGACATGCCAGTGCTACCCCCATCTCAAGTTCGGTGTCCTCAGACTGCACTTTCTTGCTCTGCTCAGCCTCAGCCAATGGGTCCGTCTGCTCTTCGGCAACATCCTCCCCGGATAACTGCAGATCAAAGAAGATCTCAAAACCTAGTACGCGCTTCCTCTCCACGTTTAGCCACGGCTCTGGAAAGCCACAAAACGGAAAGTCCTCCCCCTCCCGGACGAAGCGTCCGTTTAGGGTACCCTGAATGGGCCTATGCATCAGCTCAAAAGGCTTTCCAGCCTGCTTTGCTCTGGCTCTCCCAGCCATTTCCTTCCCCTTCCTTATCCAATCTTCTTTGGTGGGCTGATAACCCAAACCAAAGGTATGGGGGTTGTGTGGCACTTCGGCCAATACTGCGACGCCCTTCCAGCCGCTCTTTCCCAATCCCATCCCGGGGATGTGTTGAAGCTTGTTCATGAGGTATACAGATTGAGCACTGACATACACTCCCTCATTAACAGCCATGATGTTCTGCACAACCCGAGCCTCAGCTAAGGTAAAACCTGACATAAACACGTCCTCCATGCCGTGCTCAATTTCTAGGACTGGTGTAGATACCTCCGGAGGTGGATAGATCGATGAATTCCTGAAAACAATGGCTACTCCCTTTCCATAGGGGTATTTCACCATCTGATGCAGAGTGGACGAGACGGCCTTCACCTGGTGCAACCACGGCCGCCCCAAAAGCAGATTGAAGGTTGCCAGAACTTCTAAGATGTGGAAGTCTATCTCATGTTGTCCTGGCCCAACCTTGGTCTGGATTTTTACCGTCCCCATTACTTCCCGGCTCGTGTTGTCATATCCCGAATCACCTAGGCTGTTGGTACAAAGTCGGCGTTCTTTAAACCGATGGCATAGGCTGTCCTTGCCGGGCAGACGTTGATTGCGGACCCTGTGTCAACGAGTACCACGGGTATCCATTTATTTCTACACTCCACAGAGATGTAGAGTGGCCTATTATGGTTCGCACCCTCAGGTGGTAGTTCCTTATCGGAGAAAGTCATCATCGGGGTAGCTCCTCCCGGAAAGACTAGTCCGACTAGCTGCTCTGGTGTGGTATCTATGGAGAGTTTGGCCTTGTCCATAGCAGATAGAACAGCCTGTCTGTGCACTCGTGATGCCATAAGCAGTCCCCAGATGGAGATGTCTGCTTGTATCTTCTTCAGCTGCTTCAGTACAGCTTCTTCTTCGATCTGCTTCTCTTTCTGCTTTTTAGTTTCCTTATCCTTCCCAGATGCCTCTGGTTGGTCCAGGTGCGGGGGCTTGAAATACCACCCGCTTCTCGTCATATGATCAACCTCACCAATATACCAGGTGTCGTCTGGCTGATGGTTTCCCCAATCTTCATCTGTGTGGGCAAGACATAAATCATCGTCCTCCCACCATATTCCATCGGCAGCTGACAGACACCTATCCGGCTCCGGTATGATTATATTCGAAGTACTTTCAGCCCACATGCTTGCAGCATCTTCTGTTCTCGTACTCACAGCACTTTCGGTCCCCACGGGGGCTTTAGCTTTCCTGATCCTCTCAGAATCCCCAGATCTTTCTTGTTCCAACTGCATCAGTACAGCTGGTTGTCCAATATTCCCTGCATTCACAATGCCCTGGTCCTGAGCGAAATTCTTCGTACCGGCGCTCTCCGGCAATCCATTCTGACTTCCGGCCCTTCCGGCCACAATTGATACCTTCGCCCCTACCGGGCCCTGTTCTGGTTGGAACTCTTCCACAACATCCGGTTGATCATCCAGCCACCCGATAGCCTCTGCCGATTCCTCATAATCAAACCAATTGACTGCCGCGTCCCTCGATTCTTGGTCATTGAAAAACTGGAGGTTGGCAAAGTCCTCTTCCACAGCTGTCAAATCATCTCCCCCTTGCTCAAATCCATCCCCCTAGATCACACACAGCTCTTCCTTTTCTGGCAATTCTATACCTGGCCCAACCTGGCCTGCTGACAGAATGTACCCACTCGGATCATAGGCTTCCCCAGCGAAACTCCCAGATTGCTCAATCCCAGACTCAACAATTTCACTCTCCTCTGAAACCTGCCCTATCCCATCTTCGATGGTCGCCACCGTTGGCTCTGGTTGGGTTGTGGAGATGTCTAACATGCACAAAGAGTCAGTGCAGTCAGGAAGGAGCACCCTCGGCTTAGGTAGGTGGGATGGGGTGATATAGATACTAGGATCGTAAGACACGACCCCAGTTTGGACAAAGTTGATTCTGTTGGGAGGGGGTGCTTGGTTATGCGGTGGGAAAGGATTTGTTGTGACATTGGGTTTTTCGGGAGGCGTAATCACCTACTTGTCAATAAGATCCTGGATCTCGTGACGCAATCTAAAACAACGGTCAGTGTCGTGACCATGGTGTTGGTGATACACGCAGTATTTTGCTGGGTCATGAGAGAGAGGGAGTGGATTTGGTAGTGGCCTCGGCTCTAGGGGCTTCAAATGCCTTTTCCTGATTAATACCCCCAGAGCCTTGGATAGGGGCATATATAAGGGCGTGAAGGTTCTTTGGCCTCTGGGTTGGTATTTGGTGGTTTGCGTATTGCTTCCGGATGCACCGGAGAAAGGTGTGGCTGCCATGGGTCTTGGAAGGGGAGGGGGAATGGTGATGACCATGCTCACCTCCGAAGCTCTTGCAGTTACAGCGCCACTTGGGCCTGCATTGTTGTTACGGTTGAAAGTCCTCCTGGGCTGCTCTCTATCTTGGTCAATCAGACCCTGTTTCATTGCATCTTCGATTTGCACCCCCATCTCGTGCAGATTTGAGAAGGTAGAAAATGGGAGTACGATCATTTTTTGCATTAGTTTTGGCTGGAGATTGCGCACAATCATCCGAATCTGGTCCTTATCAGTGGGCCTTAGAGTCATCATCGAGGCCTTCACCCTCCATCGGGTTACGAAATCTGAGAAGCTCTCTTTAGGCTCCTGCCTTGTTGTTTCAAGATCACGGGTTGTAATCTTGATTTGAGTGTTGTAAGAGTATTGTGCAACAAAGGCCTCGGCCATCTCATCCCAACTCCGCTTGACATCATCCTCTAAATTCGCGTACCAGATAGCGGCCACACCCGATAGGGTCCGGCCGAATAGCGAAAGCTTCTGCGGTCTGGTGAGGCCCATTGGCCGTAGTATATCTGAGAAGAGTCGGAGGTGGACCATAGGATCCCCAGACCCGTCGAAGCGATCGATTTGCGGCATCTTGAACCTATCCGGCAGCGTTACAGCCTTTACCCTTGGGACTTTTTGAATAGCTTCTCGAGCTTGCTCAATTTCAATGCTGTTGGGTCTATTTCGAACTCGAATGGAGAGTCCGGGTTGTTGATAGGCGTATGTGCCTTGGACAGTTGAGGTGGAAGTGGGGGCGGAGCCGGCCCCGTTGGAATGTCTGTGTCCTCCTGAATAGTCTGGACATTTGGCAAGATGTTCTGGGTATTTGGCAGGACATTCTGGACAGTTGGTGTCTGTTCAGGTAGCGGGACCCCTGGTGGAGGAGGGACTGGATGTGAGGCTGATGCTCCGGCTTGCTACTGGAGTCTAGTGATGAGCTCGGCTTGCTGGGCCATGATTGTAGCCTGCTATTTAGAGAACTCTGCTTGGCGGACAGTGTCCTCCTGCATTTGCTTCATGCTCTCTTGGAGCTGGCGCATCATTTCTTCCAGCCTGGCAATATTCTACTGATCTTGCTGACTGACTGGTATGTGTATCTCTATGGCAGAGACTGAGACCTCAATCCGACTGTTCATTGCTAGGGTAGACCACTGCTCTGGTAACCTCTGCTCAGACACACTGCGCTTTCTTGGCCTCCGTCTGACAACCGGGGGTAGAGAGTGAAACACTGGCTGTCCGTCAACTAGATCCTCAGATCGATTGAGTCGACGACCTCTTGTCCAGAGTGCTTGGGGAATATCTGCTTGGTCTGAAGCAATTGTGCTAAAACTGCCCTACCAAAAAGATAAATAAAGCAATAAGGAAATAAATAACCAGACAAACGGACAGCATAACAGCTTAAAATAAACATGCAACACACAGTTGGACGTAACAACACACAGTCGGTAAGCTGAATACACACTATCCTCCAACACTGATCATTATCCCTGAATCACTGTCCCCGAAAACTGAATCTGATACCCGCAGATAACTGATCCCCAAAATAACTGAACTGATGCCCGCAGGCTTGATGCTCAAACTCTCAAACTGATACATGCATTCCTGTAGAGACGCACTCTAAAAGCACATAATAGATAAGTGAGAGTCAAAACACCCCTATGTTGGGGTAGGGTTTCCCTGTCCTATTTTGTCAGGAGCTAGGGTTTCACTACGCACGCAGCGGCTTCAAACAACCTAAAATCGGGTAAGCAACCTGTCCTAGCTTGGAATGGTCACTATGGATTTCGATATGCACTAGGTCGAATGGTCAAAAGGGTGCCCCGGTAAAACCGGGGTTTGTGTTTCCATACTGGCAGAGCCCGTAACCGGTAAGCCTTATGGCACGCAGCCTCTGGCAAACCACTCAGGAATAGCAGATGGCAAACACGGTGTCCTAGGCGCACCAATGCAAATGCAATGCAAAGAAACACATAAGTGTAATCAAAACAAGATATCATGAGTTCGAGTCAAGTTCTCTAAATCCCCAGCGGAGTCGCCAGAAACTGTAGACGTCCCCGAACGTCCCCGGGAGGATGAGTCCCCGTTCTGTTCATTTTGGGCTCACTACAGTTCGGACTCAAATTGTCACGGTTCTTAATCTGAACCAAAGAGTCCAAATCCGGCAAATCGTTTTGAGAAAACAGATTTTTAGAAAGAAGTGTCAAACATGGACTGCTTTGCCAGATACAGAGTCGCCACCTAAATATTTTATGTTGGGAAATTTAGGAAACCCTGACTCGTTGCCTAAGGCCACGTGTCCGTCATCACCAAAGTTGCCTCGGCTCGGGAACTTGGGTACGATTAGGGAAGGTCACTTCGTGAGCACCCCCGCTCGCCCGATCAAAGATCAGCCTCTACTAACCATGATATTTAGTTTTGAAAACATTATGCGTTCTTATTCCGGTTATTAGCCTAGGTTTACTATGTGATGCGCACAGCATACAAATATAGACCGGATCGCCTGAATTGGAACAAAATATTTCATGTTTGTTTTTTAAAGCGGTTTGCTACTCGCAAGTAGGCTTAAAATGCAGATTTTGCCACCCTCGGGTGGGCTTAGAAAACATGGTTTTGCCACTATCTAGTGGGCTTAAAACTCACAGTCAATGCATTACTCCAATTCAGATAATCCAACCTCCACCCACAGGCATTCAGGCAGGTATATCACATAAGCATATAGCCTCATGGTAAGCATGCTATCATGGCAGTCACTCACACGCATGCAAGGATGCTAAAGCATAACCACTTACCGAGTACTCCAAGCCAAAGAAAGAAGCTAATTAGAAATCAATGCATGATCCTAACTATACAGAAATGCCTAATGCAATACATGCAAAATGCAACTATAGCAGGCTCGGCTATTCTAAACATGGCATATGAAATGTTACAGCTAACATATATTCAACTCGGAATTGAAATATAATGCAGTGAGTGTGATGCGCCGAGCCCGGTGCATGCAAAACAGATGAATGAATGCAAACATGCCATCATACTGTATACTAATTAAAACATGCCCTAATCTAACCATCATAAGCTGGTAAATAAAAGGGAGAAAGACGTGGGGTTGGAAGACATACATCACACACATGCACACTTATTACAACATTGCCCTCGCGCGGAGGGTCCGAATAAATAATACAGTCCCAAATAAATAATACAGTCCGAATAAGTACAAAACCCTAATTAATTAACAAATTAATCTAGGAAAGCGGATAAATTAGCATGCAAGCTATGGACCGCCTCAGCTCTGTTCCGGATGATGAATGATGCATGCTTGAGTTGCCTTACGCGGAAATCCATTGCGATGCCCCAATTAGCCTCTGTTTATAGTTAAGCCCGGAATACTACACGAAGCTCCAAAAGACTGCCGGTTTCTGATTTGCTGCAACAGAGAGCAAAAAAGGGGCATGGCAATGTATTTTCACATATGTATGCATGCCTCGATTCTCGTGCCACCAATCACGAATGTCGATGCATGATGGCCGAGGAGTCGAATTGCACGACTCAATATGAAATGAATGCACATATAAACATAACAGGACCGAGTGTAACAAGCCCGCGGGGGACCTCGCTACAGCTCGGACTCGATTTGTGTCACGGTTCTAAATCTTGAACCAAAGAGTCCAAATCCGGCAAATCGTTTTGAGAAAACAGATTTTTTGAAAGAAGTGCCAAACATGGACTGCTTTGCCAGATACAGAGTCGCCACCTAAATATTTTATTTAATGGGAAATTTAGGAAACCCTGACTCGGTGCCAAAGGCCACGTGTCTGTCATCACCAAAGTTGCCTCGGCTCGGGAACTTGGGTACGATTGGGGAAGGTCACTTCGTGAGCACCCCCGCTCGCCCGGTCAAAGACCGGCCTCTACTAACCATGATATCTTATTTTGAAAACCTTGTGTGTTCTTATTCCGGTTATTAGCCTAGGTTACTATGTGATGCGCACAGCATACAAGTATAGACTGAGTTGCCTGAATTGGAACAGAACATTTCATGTTTGTTTTGTTTGAAAATGGTTTGATGGTGCTACCCGCAGGTAAGCTAAGGCGTGAATTTGCCACCCTCGGGTGGGCTTAAGAAAACATGATTTTCCCACTATCTAGTGGGCTTAAAACAAACATCTGATGAATTGTCCCAATTTAAGTAACACAACCTCCACCCACAGGCATCCAAGCAGTTATATCACATAAGCACATAGCCTCATGGTAAGCATGCTATTCATGGCAACACTCACACGCATGCAAGGATGCTAAAGCATAAAAACTCACCGAGTACTCCAAGCCAAAACAGAAACTCATTAGAAATCCATGCATGATCCTAGATACACAGAATTGCCTAATGCAACGCATGCAAAAATGCAACTATAGCAGGCTCGGCTATTCTAACATGGCATGTGGAATGCTACAACTAACACGTATTCAATTTGGAATTGAAATACAAATGCAGTTTGTATGATGCGCCGAGCCCGGTGCGTGCAAAACAGATGAATGATGCAAACATGCTGTCATACTGTATGCTAATTGAAATATGCCCTAATCTAACCATCATAAGCAGGTAAATAAAAGGGAAGAAAGACGTGGGGTTGGAAGACATACATCACACTCACGCACACTCATTACAATTATGCCCTCGTGCAGAGGGTCCAAAAGAATATACAGTCCCAAATGAAAGAATAGTACAGTCCAAATAAATTTTGTAGTCCAAATAATATAAATTCCTAATTAATTTACAAATTAACTAAGAAAATAATAAAACTGGCATGCAAGCCAGGGACTGCCTTGATTCTGCTCCGGATGATGGAATGATGCATGTTCGGGCTGCTTTGCACGGAAATCCACTGGAATGCCCCAATTAGCCTCTGTTTTGCAATGATTCTTGAAAAGCGCGCTAAGCCTCGGAAGACCACTGATTCTTGATATGCTGCAACAGAGAGTAGGAATGGGGCATAGCAATGTATTTTCACAAATGTATGCATGCCTCGATCCTCGTGCCACCAATCACGCATCTCGATGCATGATGGCCGAGGAGCCGAATTGCACAACTCAATGTAGAATGAGTGCATATGAACACTACAACAAAACCTAACTCCATCATGGATAATCTGGAGTGTCGGTGACTTGGGAATTGAGACACGTTCCGTCACTCGGAGTACGAAACGTACCTCGTTTCCCGTGCCCGGGCTAACTCCTATCCCGAACACAATGCAATATGCATGACATGCATGAAATGCAACTAAGATACAATCCTAACATACACAATGTTATGGAATGGCATACACGTTACACGAGGTGATACACAACCGAGCATACACAATGCTATGGATGAAATGGCATACGCAATGCAATATGGGCTTACACCAACATGAGAGAGCCTCAGCCACACTCACTGTAACGCCCTCAAAATAATAACATTAATTCCAACAATATAGACATGCTATGATATATAAAAGGTCTACATCCTTCCATTCACCAGAGTTTTATTACAAAAAGTATCACATGTTAACAACAAAAGCAAATGCCCTAAGGGCTTACAGCTTTCCAAGTTAACACTTGGTTACACAAAAGTAGAGTGCTAACTCATTTACACATAAAGCCCTTGGCTTGAATTTACATGTAATACAACAAAAGGAAAGACAACCAAAAAAAACCTGTCCGCCACTAGCCTCCCAACTAAGTCCTTGGAGGTGGCATGCTACCTGCACCTGAAAATGATGTTCCCATATAGGGTGAGCCGCAGCCCAGTAGAAATATACTAAACCAATTATGAACAATGACTAAAAGATTAACAGTTGATAGATGGTCAACACTTTTACATCCATTCATAATATAATACAATTCCAAGACACTTAAGTCTATATTTCCTTTCGTTTCCATTTTCATTCCTTTTACTTGCCATTTCATAACCTTGGCTCAGAACCTGGCCAAACATCACACATGAGACAAACACTCATGCCAACACTTTTCACTTCATCAATACTTCCAAAGACAAGCATATACGCTCTATCAATACACTTCTAGATAAGCATACCAGCTCTATCTATGGAGTTCATCACCTATCTCCTCCCAACAACATCCGGTTTAGAGGTCCATCCCCTATCTTCCCCTAAACCGTGGAGTACATCCCCTATCTCCTCCAACACAACACAATGCATATAAACAACCATTATATACATCACAAATCAATACAATTAATTATCCAAATTAATTAATCAATGTAATTAGGGCATTCTCCATAATTAACATCACAACCCTTAGGTTCAACTTCCTTAATGTTTCAACATTAATTCCATGTTTCTTTACCAAACATGCTTCTAGGTTTATCATAGATGAAAACCCCCAACTTTTGTAAAATTACACAATGGCCCAAAGTTTCCCAAAATTTCACAACAACTTCCAACATATCAAAATGCTAAAATTTAAAGACAAAACTCATAAAGAGGAGTAGGATATCCCTACCTCAAAGGATGAGCTCCAAAGGAAAAGGACCCAAAACCAAAATGCTCCAAACACCAAACTATTCGGATCAAAAAGACGCCCTCGACGATCAACACCCTTTTGTGAAGACCAAAGGTGAGCAAAACACCCTAGCTAGATCAATACTTAGAGAGAAGTTAAGGTTTTTGAGTGAGAAGCTCTGAAAATGGCGTTTTGGTAAAGTAGGAAAGAGAAGATAAGTCAAAAAGTGATTTAAAATGCCCAGTCCCACTCAGTTATACGACAGGTCCGCTCGAGCGTAAGCCACTCCGCTCGAGCGTAAAGACACATAAAACATGGTCCGCTCGAGCGCAACATTGTCCGCTCGAGCGCCAAGACACAGACACAAAGTTCGTCCGCTCGAGCGTAGATTCCAGCCCGCTCGAGCGCAGGTCTCCCCCTCCCAGAACTCTCACCAAAAACACACTGTCCGCTCGAGCGCAACATCCACGCTCGAGCGCAACCAGCTCGAGCGCACCAAACCCGCTCGAGCGTAGAAACCACACTTGCAGAAGTTTTGCAGGTGCACGAAATACTGGATGTGTGCATTCTCCGCTCGAGCGCCAAAATCCCCGCTCGAGCGTACAAGCAACAACAACCTCTCCGCTCGAGCGTAAACATCTCCGCTCGAGCGGACCAGCCAAAACCTGGGCAACTAGACTTGGTTCCTAAGCTCAACCAACCTGTAACAAACCTGCCCAACACATCCTATAACTCAATTACAAAACAAGAAAGGATGTAAACAAGACAATACTCAACTATCAACATCCACGGACACATGTCCGGATCGCTATACAACAAGGGGTAAACCCGGGACCGCTATACTCACATAAGAGGCCATCAGATGAAAACAAGTCAACTCGAAATGCGTGCCCGCGTGCACGCAAACCGAGGATCAACCCTCATGCACCGAAATGCCACTCTAATGAGACATGGCAAAGACATGGAATATGATATGCAACATGCAAAAATCAGTAGCAAAATGAGGGGGAAAACAGCCCCGAAACAAGGCGAAATGACGCCCGATGCAAGGAACGAGTCCCGAAACATGGAATTAAGCACATGAAATGGCCTATAGCTATACAAAGCATGCATAATTGGTGCATGGAATGAAAAGACATAAGCAAGGCAGCCCAAAAATAAGCATTTTTACAGTTCAAATCATGGCCAAACAGTGGGTACAAATAGAGCAAAATAAGCATGCAAAAATGGCTCCGCAAGGGAGGCAATGAGGCAAGTGGTAGATGCAAAGCCCAAACAGAAAAAGACCCTTCTACAACACTGAAGAGGGACCAAAAATATTATGTTTTTCAGTAGATGACAAGCCCCAAAAACAGATACAAGTATGGCAAACAATTCATGCAAGAAATGAGCCAACGAAGGGGCAAAGAAGTAACTGATATAAGGGGGTCTCAAACAAGTGAGGGACCTTCAACAATGTTGAAGAGGGTCCCAAAATATGGCATTTTATAGTAGATGATCAAGCCCAAATCAGTATGCAAATATGCTCAAAATGCCATGCAAAATTAAGGCCACAAGAGGGCTATAACATGAAGTATACCAAGGATGTCTCAAACAGTCCTAGACCCTTAATGAAACATGAAGAGGGGGGTCATTTTAGGGCCATTTTCAGTTCAGACCAAAGCCCAAAAACAGAGACACAATAGCCTAATAAATCATGCAAAATAGGGGACCAAAGAGGGTGATAATGACAAGTGATACATGGAGGTCCCAAACAATGTTGAGCCCTTCTTCAATGTTGAAGAGGGACTCAAAATAGGCCTAATTACAGTTTACATCAGGCCCCAAAACAGATCACACACAAGCTAAAAATATCATGCAAGAAAATGGCATTCAAGAGGGTATTGAAGCAAGTGCAACATGGGGGGCTCAAACAGTGTTGAGCCCTTAATGAAACAGGAAAATGAGCTCAAAAAAATGACCTTTTCAGTTTTGGTCGGAGCTCAAAACAGCAAGCAAAGAGGCTAGAAAAATGTTGCAAAATAAGGGCCAAAAGGAGGGAAATAGGACTTACCCTTGTAGACCAACCCTTTTGCTGCCTCTTGGACCAAAAAAGTTACCTCCTAGCTGCTGGAAAGCTTCCTAAGCTGCTGGAAATGGAGTAGTGGTGGTGGTGCTTGGTGGTGATGAAGAAATGAGGTGTAGGACTTGGAGTTTTGAGAGCAATGGAGATAGATATGTGTGTATGAGCTTGAGAGCAATTTTCCAACCCTTTCTTTAGAGCTGGGAGGCCAGCTATATGGACAAGAATGGGGGAGAAATGGAGGGAAAAAAGTGGAGGGAAAAGGCATCAATTTTCCCTCCAAAAAAAGTTCCCTCCGGATGCAGTTTTTGGAGGGAAAAGAGCACACAGCTGTAAAGTACTCCCTGTAAGGAAGCTGGCCGGCCAGTTATCAAAGCTGTAGGTGGCCGGCCGGCCGGCCAAGGGGCAAAATGGTCCAGAAGAATTTTTGGCCGGCCACCACAAAAAAGTGTCCTCCCATGTGTCCTCAACAAAACCCTGTGGTTGGAAATTGGCAACTGTAAAACAGAAGAGACAACAAGCCACTTTTAGGAGGGGTTTAAAAGGTTCAAGTTGAATTTCTGGCCGGCCATGTAATATTAGGGTCCTCCCATGTGTGCACAACACAAATATGTGGTTTGGGGTTGAAGACAGTGGCCCTAGGGTGGTCAACATTGGCTCGGAAGTGAGAAAAACGGGCGTCGGAGGGCGCCGGAGGAATATAACTGGTTGCTGAAACAATTGCTGGCCTCCCACCCTTCAGTGACCTTCCTGGTGATAAAACAGAGGTACCTGCCAAAAATGAACGAAAACTGATGCAAAACGAATGCTCGGGGGCCAAAACACGCAGTTCGGGGTCCCGAAAATAGGTCGTTAAGCACCGAAAGTGGCATTCGACCACGAAGTGGGTCTCTCAGGCCTCAGCGTCCCTCACAAGGGAGTAAATGAGATGGATGCCAAAAACCGGAGCAGTCGGAGATGGTTAGGCGGTCCCGAACCGAGGCATACGGCCTGACGACTCCGAAAACCGGGAACCAGGCTCCGAAATGGGAAAAATGGCCTATGGCCACGAAATGTAGCCCACGGCCACTGAGAGATGGTCTACGAGACCTCTCCCTCCCCTCAGGAAAAGAAACAGAGAAAACCGAGTCTGATTCGCAAATCGAGGCAAGGCACAGAAGAGGGTTCGGAAGTCCGGAGGGAGGGCTCACGGCCGCGACTCTGAGACTTCTGAACGAGCACGATATGCAACACCACCGAGCGCTCAACCGGTGACGTCCGAGTCTCAAGGTCGGTCAAAAATGGGGTGTCTACAGTTGCCCCTCTTTGACAGAACTCGAAAGTCACAAGTGACGGGAGTGAATGTCAAAGCCCAGAGACGACCCAGTTTTGACAAGGCCGAAGACTTAGACAATCATACAAGATAAACAGAGATGTGCCCGCAGGCAAAGGGGGCAAAATGCAAAGCGATATGCACGGAGACAGATGATCATGCAACTGCAACAAGCTGTAATGAAGCAAGTATTCGCAAATAGATGCAACAGTTTTAAGCAAGAATGCAAAGCAACAACTACATTTCATGCAGTTAGGAATGCGGAGAATTATTCAATTCTCGTCGCGTCTCACACGGAGAAGATACGATACCTGCGCGATTCGTCTGGTCGCACCAGCCTTAAATGAACCGTACATACAATATCGTGCCTGCAAAAGAGAGAAATTGAGCAAGCACAATATGCTAACAACATATATTCAATGTGATTCTGAGAGTTTGACACACGCAGTGCCGGCGAGTGAATGCATCGCGATGCGAGAAGGGAACGTGCGTGGCGACGCATGCTCAAGCACAGAGGTACGATAATATCAAGAAATGTGCATAACAATGCAAGTATGCTCACGAGAATGCAAGTTATGTACATGAGAATGCAAAACGAGCATAAATCAGGGTGCACGTTTGTTACGAAACAACGAGCAAGGGAACGCGCGTTTCGGCGAAAGCGACTCGATCGCAGCCTCTGGTTCACTTCCCGGAGAGGTTACAACATGTTCAAAAAGGATACACCTTGATTTTGATGAATAATGATGAGACACATGTCAGAAGTTGAAGCTGAAGTTCCGGCGGAGCAATTTCGCGACAGAAAGCGCACTTTTCTTGAACTTTTTCAGGTCCCGCGAACTCCAATCCTCCTCAAAATTTGCAGGGAGCTTGGTGGGCACCTTGGGAATACCACCGGCCAGTTATTTGCCCCAAGGGAGGCCACCGGCCAGGTTTCAAAAAGCAAATGGCTAGCCAGCCCGAAAAGGTGGCCGGCCGGCCACCTGCCCAAAACCGTGGGCAATTTGGTCTTTTCACCTCATTTTCTTTATATTCTCTTGCCCAATGACTTTGAGCTCACAACCACAGCTGCGAAAACTTCTTCTCCACCTTCCCAAACCATTTTCCTCTTCAGATCTGAGCTCTATACGCATTTTCCAACGCCCCACGCAAGTTGTTTTCGCGAAAACATTCGATTTCAAGCACTTTGGACCGATTAAATTTTGATTTTGGTGCTTCTTTTCTCATTTTCACCACTTGAGGTAAGTTTGTCTCAATATTTGGAAGATTTTCTCGGGGGTTGACTTTTGTTGACTTTTCATTTCCCGAGAGTTGACTTTTGTTGACTTTTTCCAATTTTGGCTCATTTTGCTCATTTTTTGCTCCTTTTGTAGATTTTTCGAAATGGCGGGTAATTTTCCTCACGGTGGAGGCCCTCCGGGTGCCGGGGATGATTTTGATGTCATGACGCTACCCCCGAGGGTCCGACCCTTTATTCCGGAGAGATACGCCCCGTCGGTGCACGTTCTTCCGCGGGCCATTTTTCGTCATTACACTGACTTTAATGATCGAGCACCCGGGGATCTACTTCTACGAGAACCAGAGCATCACCTCTCTTACGAGGCACGAGAGGTATTTTACTTTATTTTCTGCATTTTTCGTGCATTTCGTACCTTTGCCATGCTTGAACACACAGTTTAGCTCATGACATAGTACTTTGTTTGCGTTCTGAACATATGACTTGAACACTTGAATGTTTGAACACTCGGCTCATTGATTGATTGTGAACGCGCGGCACACATTAGTTAAGAATTGAACACACGGCTCAAACACTGATTTGTCAAACACACAGCCCGAATTTGAAAGTGAACACACAGCACACACTGACTAAGAGTAGAACACGCAACCCAAACTCTGATTTCCTGAATACACAGCTCAAACTGATGGTGAACACACGGCCCACACTGATTGAGAGTAGAACACGCAGCCCTAACTCTGATTTTCTGAACACACAGCTCAAATTGATGGTGAACACACAGCCCACACTGATTGAGAGTAGAACACGCAGCCTTAACTCTGATTTTCTGAACACACAGCTCAAATTGATGGTGAACACACAGCACACACTGATTGAGAGTAGAACACGCAGCCCAAACTCTGATTTTCTGAACACACAGCTCAAATTGATGGTGAACACACAGCACACACTGATTGAGAGTAGAACACGCAGCCCAAACTCTGATTTTTTGAACACACAGCTCAAATTGATGGTGAACACACAGCACACACTGATTGAGAGTAGAACACGCAGCCCAAACTCTGATTTTCTGAACACACAGCTCAAATTGATGGTGAACACACAGCACACACTGATTGAGAGTAGAACACGCAGCCCAAACTCTGATTTTCTGAACACATAGCTCAAACTGATGGTGAACACACGGCCCACACTGATTGAGAGTAGAACACGCAGCCCAAACTCTGATTTTCTGAACACACAGCTCAAATTGATGGTGAACACACAGCCCACACTGATTGAGAGTAGAACACGCAGCCCAAACTGATTTAGATTTGAACACACAACCCAAACATTTTACTTCGCACGCAGCCTATTTACTTGCACACAGCTTATTCATTTCATTTGCACACAGCTTATTTATTTATACTGACACATGTATTCATTCTGAATGCAGGTTGGTTCTCGCACCGTGCGAGGATATGGTTCCACCACTGCTAGAGAGTGGTATGCTGAGCTCCCGGAGGCAGTCCGGGACTTAGTTGATTTGGCAGGGTTCGGGTCCTTCTGCGTTGGGCTATCACATTGTCCTGCCCGGAGGACACTATTGGCAGCTCTGGTGGAGAAATGGTGGGACACCACCAACTCCTTCCATTTCTCTGCCACCGGGGATTTGACCATGACCCCGCTAGATTTTGCTGTACTGACCGGCCTAGATATAGGAGGCTGGCCCATTCCTTACGACAAGGATATGGGCGAGTGGGAGGCCGCTTGGATACATCTATTGGGGGCCCGGCCACCTGTGGACAGAGCTTCTGGGAGAGTCCGATACACCTGGTTCTCTTCCCATTTTCGGAGGGAGGGGATGGAGCCCGAGACTCCTGAGGAGGCTGAGCAGTATGCCCGTGGTTTCCTTATGTTCCTCTTCGGGACGACTCTGTTTGCCGATAGAGGGAACACGGTCGGGTTGTATCTACTGAGCGCTCTGGTGGACCTGTCACAGGTCGGTCGGTACGACTGGGGTGGCGCCGGCCTGGCTACTCTCTACTGCTACATGAGCGCTACCTCCCGCGGGCAGGGAGACTTACTCGGCGGTTATTGGAGGGCCTGGGAGGTACTTTTTGTCCTCTTAATTGACATTTCTGCTCCCCATTACTTGTACATTGCACACACGGCGCACTTTGCACTCTGTATTCTGCTCTCGGCACTTTGTATTCACATTCTGCATTGTTTTCCACAGTTATGGGTCTACGTATATTTTCCGACGTTGGCCCCAGAGTTGGTGGTGGCAGGGCCCCTAATGACCCCGTATTCATTGGTATTCGAGGGCCAGCACCGGCCGAGACCCCGAGAGACTCTCTTCTATCTGCGACAGTATTTTGACACTGTGCGGACGACAGAGGTATTTCAAAACTCTCAGTTCCTTTCCGTTTTCATCTTTGATTTGCCCTGTATATCCCCGATTTCTGATTGGTTTATGCACTGGTTATCCGCAGATTACGTGGCAGCCCTGGGCGATCTTGGGTGATGCTCTCCGATTTCAGTATGCCGGAGGATCAGGCACCTCCCAGTACAGGATCCTGCTCGAGGGACCGGTTGGTAGAGCATGGTTTCTGGGGGAACGCTTTCTGCGTCAGGTATGGGGGTACACTTCTCAGGACCCTCCCGCAGCACCTCCAGCCAGTATGCGGACTGCTGATAGGCTCTCTACCCAGGATGTTGTTAGTGCTATGCTAGGCACTGATGCTTTGTTACATCTTACGGAGGGAGACTACGCCACTTATCGCCATACATATCTGATGCCTCCCTTGACGGGAGTGCGTACTCCGTCACTGAGGCCTGCTGATGTACCATCTTTGAGTCAGGCTCGTGCTACAGATATCCCTTCCTCCAGCAGGGCTGGTACGTCCAGAGGTGGGCGCGGATTCATTCCCCCGATCCCTCTAACTCTTCATCATCCTGGATGGCCAGACATGCCGACCGAGTTGACGAGTTGGCGATTTGGGACTCCTTACCAGGTCTCGCTGGAGCCTCCTCTTCCTGACCATAGATATGTCAGAGACCCTGATTCACCACCGGTATGTTTTACAGCTTTGATTTATCAGTCGGATACTTGGGCATTCATTCCTTTACTGATAGTTTTGCATTTGTATCTGTAGCCTCCAGTTGAGTACGTGGATGAGATGCTTGGAATGCTGGCCACATTTGAGGGCATGATCCTACGGAGGGAAGCACAGCTGGCTATTATGGGTGTGCAGGTACTGTTCATCTTTCCTGCATTTATCATATTTCTGATGACACGCTGGTTTTGGACATTCTACTGCATTGATAGGCTGTTTGTGTAGAGCACATCTAACACACACCCCACTCTCATACTATACTTGCATCTGATTTTCATATTTGAACTGATGTATTGAACTCTTCACTTTCAGATGCCTCCTGTATATGCTCCGCCGCAGGCCGGGCCACCCGGGCCTTCTCAGGGAGGTCGATCGTCTGGGTCTTTTCGAGGTGCTGGGCCCTCTGGGCCCTTTCGAGGAGCTGGGCCATCCAGGCCTTTCCGAGGAGCTCGAGGAGGGTCCTCTCGCAGGCACAGGGCGCATATTATAGAGGCGGAGCCCGATGAGGATGAGGAGGAGGAGGAGGAGGCCACAGACCGTCAGTCGGAGACATCCGCTGAGGAGGGGGATTCTGGTCTTGGTTCCGGGAGTGGAGGCGAGGCTGAGGGGGATCCTGAGGATGACAGCTCCGACCTGGATGGTGATGGTGGTGCAGAGGTTGTCCCGCAGAAGAGGATGAGGGGGGCTCCTCATTCCCGCTCCCGAGGACATTGATACTGCTGTTTTCTGCTTTATTTTCCTTTTTGCTAGCAGTTTGCGGCACTTTTGCATTTTGTTAGGCAGTTTTATTTTCTGTAAAACTTGTACCTTTGTTTGTTGTAAAACATGATGGAATGAAACAGCTTTTGAAAAAGTGTTGTATTTTTATGTTCTCAGCATCGCATCGCATCATTTTGCACAAAAATGGGATCGAATGGAAACGTGCCTTGTGTATTTACTGGGTCAGGTAAATGAACCGACGCAATAAACTAAACAAATCGACTCACTAAGAAATAACAGAATCTCAGCAAGTTTACAACTCGATAAGCAAAGTACAACAATGTTAACGACTCGATAAAAAAGACTTAACAAAATTGCGTAAACAAAGAGTAACAACTCAAAACACAAAATGCGACAGCTCGACAAAACTTACAACTCGATAAACAAAACGACAACTCGATAAGCAAAATATAACAATGTTTAAACGAAACAAAGTGTACTTCGGACGATCTGGGTGATGGAACGCATTTGAAACTGAGAGAAATAGAGGCCTTCAATACTCCCGATGCATCAAAATGCCTCGAACTTCCTTCCGGAGGGCAAAACAGGACCAATGAGCATGGCCGGCCACATTTTACATTTGGGGATTGAAAGGTGGCCGGCCGGCCAGTTTTTTTTTGTCAAAGGTGGCCGGCCTGCTAGAATAGGTGGCCGGCCGGCCACTTTTCCCTGCAACCCACAGAATTCTGACACTTGTCCTTCGAATAGTGTTTCACCCCCCCTATAAAAGCTCCAACTTTGGAACTCATTCATTTCATCACTGCTTTGCACTAAAGATGGAGGCATTTCTCACAGAAAATCTCACATCTTGGATCTCTTCTCTAGATGGCTCGAAAAAGTTAAATTTCCGGGGTTTCGGCTTGAATGCACTATTCACGTTGAGCCGCACTCCGCTGCACTTTCCCTTCCTCCATGCCGCGGCGAGGTTTTGGAACCCAGTGACGCATGTCTTTAGCTTCGGCGGGCAAGAGGTATGTCCTACTTTTGAAGATTTTCAGGTTTTGCTGGAGTCTGACCGTTCGGAAGAGATCTTGCCTCAGTTTCGCTTTGGCCATGCCCAAGCTTTAGGGGAAATGTGTGGGCTCTCCATGCACGACACTCGGTCTCTGATCTCCAATGGGGAACTGGACATTCTCAGCTTGATCCATCGCTTTTCCGACACTGGTGGCCGTGGCAACCATTATTGGCAAGGTTTTCGGCAACACGCCATTTGCTTGTGTATGCTATCTCATTTTCTGCTCACTTCAGGCTTTGGCGGATCTAGCATTCGTCTGATTGAAGTTGCTCAAGGCTTGAGAGAAGGGAAGAGCTGTATTGCCATGACATTGGCCGAGACGCTGATGGGCTTGGACGCTTTCTATCGCCGGGAGACGACCAGGTTTGCCGGGAGTCCACTGCTGTTGCAGGTAACGTTTCCCACCCAACCTCACATATGTACTTGCTCACATCACTCGGCCCTCAGGCTCGGTTTTTCTCACAAAACCCTTTTCTCGCTTTTCTCTCATCGTACATCTCTCTATTCTTTATTCTCTCATTTTTCATCCCTCCCCAGGTATGGTTGATGGATAAATTGCAGGTTGTGGACTCTTGTCCGGCCTACTCAGCCCGCGGCTACTTCTTTCGACAACGTCTAGTCGATGCTCTTGATGAGGGATGGTGGTTTGACTGGATGTGCAATTTGTCAGCTGAACGCATTGCTTGGCGCTGTCCTTGGCTTAACCTTCCGGCGATGAGCTATAGCATGTTCCAGGATACTGGGATCCGGTTGATTGGCCTGACCCATTGTGTATTCTATTTCCCATTCCGCATTCTGCGCCAGTTCGGCCAGGATCAGACTTGCCCTCCGGAGGGGATAGAGTATCCGGTCGCCTTCCCGGTCCGAGGTGCACACCTTGCCCGACATACTATGGCTTGGAGGACTAGAGGGCTCCTGCCCCCCGCCCCTATTTTCAGTTGCACTTTGTCTGATGAGTGCTGGGATTGGCTCAATGAGGAGGCACAGATTGGGCCTAGGTCGGCATCGGAGGCTTCGACTAGCTCTGGGAGGGGGCGCAGGGACACCTGACTTGACTATGCCCCAGATTTATTGCTTTATTAGTACTTTCAAGTTTTCTTTATGAGTGTAATAAAAAGCAACTTCAATTGTATGGAAGAGCAAGAGAACTCTGTTTTGAAATCGATGAAATTGAAGGTTGTGGTACTGAAAATCCTCCGCTTTGGTCCAAAAATGGTCCTAGTTGTGAAAAGATTAATTTGAACAAAGTCAACTTTTATTAAAACTTTTCAAAACTATTTTCGATACGGATCAGAACTGGACACGCCTGAGATCTGTCACTGGGATGCACAACCCCGAATCCTAGCAACTGGAAAGTTGCCCCTAGTCTGAATGGTACCGCGGCACTTCATCGCAACGGAAAGTTGCCCTTAGTCTGAATAGCACTGTACCGGAGATCACGATAAATGCTGATGAATAGAGATGACTGAGATGATCAAATGGACAAAGTTGATCGGGGAAAAGATTGTGGCTGAACTTCAGGATGAAGCTGCCTACGTATCCCAAAGATGGGAATCAAGCCTTACGTAGTTCAGGCTTAGGTTCGCTTCGGGTATTTTCACTCTCCTTTTACGCTCTAACTTTTGCCAAGGCCGCCCTTTGCGGGTTTTCAACCTTGCGAGCTCAGTTTTTATAATTTTCAAATTTTCTATGCTCTAAGTTTTGCCTAGGTCGCCCTTTCGGGTTTTCGGCCTAGCGAGCCTCTCAGGGGTAGTATTTCTTCAACTTGTCCATATTGATCGGTTGGGAAAACTCTAAGACATCTAAATCCATCAGAACCACAGCTCCACCTGACCAGATTGACTTGATAATGTAGGGACCAGTCCAATTGGGTTTGAATTTGCCCCTTGGGTCGTGGATGGGAGCTCGGTTGTCCTTGAGTACCAAATCTCCTTCTTTCAAATTCCTGGACTTAACCTTCTTGTTGAAAGCCCGGGCGATTCTGCGTTGATAACCTTGGACGTGGTACAGTGCTTTCAGCCTTCTTTCATCGAAAAGCATGAGTTCCTCAAATCTGTTTTGCTGCCAATCTGCTTCGGCTATCTGGCACTCAACCAATACTCGTAATGACGGGACCTCAATCTCAATAGGCAGAACGACCTCCATCCCATAAACCAATGAGTACGGAGTCACCCCAGTAGAAGTTCTGATTGAAGTCCTGTAGCCCCACAGAGCAAACGACAACTTATCTGGCCAGTCCCGGTAAGTTTTCACGATCTTCTGTAGTATGCGCTTGATATTCTTGTTGGCGGCCTCAACTGCTCCATTGGTTTGCGGTCGGTAGGTAGACGACTTATGAAAAGCCACATTGTATTTCTCCAACAAGTCTATCACTTTCTTCTTGAAGTGGGAACCGTTATCTGAAATTATCTCATTTGGGACCCCGTAGCGACAAATGATGTTGTTTCTGATGAACTTTGCAACGTGTGAAGCCTTCAACACTGCGTAAGATTGGGCCTCAACCCATTTTGTAAAATAATCTATCGCAACCAGGATGAACTCATGCCCATTCGACCCCTTTGGCGTAACGGCCCCGATTACATCAATTCCCCAGACTGAAAATGGCCATGGTGAAGTCGTATTGTACAGCTTTGTCGGTGGGATGTTCATGCGATTCGCATGAATCTGACATTTGTGGCATCGCCGGACGAAACCAATACAATCCTCCTCCATGGTGGACCAGTAATAACCCTGTCTGAGGATCTTCCGTGCCAACATTACCCCATTCATATGTGCTCCACATTCTCCTCCATGGATAGCTTCCATTAGGCGCTTTGATTCTTCGGCATCAACGCACAGTTTATGCATTCCCAGATGACCCCGTTTATACAGTTTACCCCCGCAGATGATGAACTGAACTGCCATTCTCCTGATTGCCCTTTTGTCTTTGGCATTTACCCCTGGCGGGTATGCTTCTTTCTCCAAGAAATTCCAAATGTCGTAATACCAGGGGTGTTCGTCCTGAACTTCATCTATGGCTGCAATCGACCCATAGGCAGGTGCAAATTTCTGGTCAATGATGACTGGACGCATTCGGACTCCACACGGGATGTCTATCATAGAAGATAGAGTTGCTAAAGAATCTGCGAACCTGTTGTTCTCTCTTAGTAGATGAGTAAAACTTAACTTCTCAAACAGAGGAATCAACAAATCCAAGGTCTGGTGATACATCATCATCTTTTCCTCTTTTACTTTCCAGTCTCCTTTAGCTTGAGACACAAGAAGGTTCAAATCCCCAATGACATCCAGCCGTCTTGCCCCTAGTTCCAGGGCTGCTTCTAGGCCAGCAATGCACGCCTCATATTCTGCTTCATTGTTCGAGACTTTGAATCGGAGTTTGAAGGCTAGAGGGATACAGGAATTATCGGGTGCTATCAGCAACACTCCTATCCCATACCCATGTTGATTTGACGCTCCGTCAAAGTACATCGTCCAAGCTTCGTCGTCGATATGCAAAATGGCTTCATCTGGGAACAAGTATTCAACTGCTTCATCCCCCTCAACCGGATGGTCGGCAAGGAACTCTGCTACTGCTCTTCCTTTGACTGACTTGCGTGTGACATACTTCAAATCAAATTCGGAGAGCAATAGCAACGAACGAGCTAGCCTACCCGTAAGTGCTGGTTTCTCGAAAAGATATTTGATGGGATCGAGACGTGAAACCAACATTACGGAGTGAGCTAACAAGTAGTGCCGCAGCTTCCTGGTAGCCCATACCAAAGCTAAGCAAGCCTTCTCCAGCGGTGTGTACCGAGTCTCATACTCTAGCATCTTCTTGCTCAGATAGTAAATGGCTCTCTCCACCCTGTCTTCAGACTCTTGTGCGAGCATACAGCCCATTGTGGTCTCTGTCACTGAAAGGTACAATATCAACGGTTTCCTTGGTTCTGGTGGTGACAACACGGGCGGGTTCTGTAAATATTCTTTGATCTGTTCAAACGCTGCTTGACATCGGCCGTCCCATTGAAATTTCTTGCCTTTCTTCAGGAGGCCAAAAAGTGGTTCACAAGTCAAGGTTAATTTTGAGATAAACCGTCTTATGAATTGCACTTTACCCAGAAAGCCTCTCACCTCCTTTTCAATCCTTGGTGGGGGCATTTCTAGGATGGCCTTGATTTTGGAAGGGTCGACTTCGATGCCTCTTTGTGTAATCAGAAACCCCAGCATTTTTCCCGCTGTAACACCAAATGTACACTTTTGAGGGTTCAGCCGCAATCGGAATTCCCTGATCCTTTGAAAAAACTTATGCAAGGCGGTGTAGTGGCCCTCTCTTTCTTTGGACTTGACAATCATGTCGTCCACGTACACCTCAACCTCCTTGTGGATCATATCATGTAATATTGTGGTCGCGGCCCGTTGATAAGTAGCTCCAGCATTCTTCAACCCAAACGGCATGACTCTATAGCAGTATGTCCCCCACGGGGTGGTGAATGCAGTCTTTTCCCTGTCTTCTGGTGCCATTACTATCTGGTTGTAACCTGAGAAGCCATCCATAAATGAAAGCAATGCGTGCCCTGCTGTGAAGTCCACCAACTCATCAATATGCGGTAAGGGAAAGTCATCCTTCGGACTAGCTCTGTTCAAATCCCTGAAGTCCACGCATACTCGGATCCTGCCATCCTTCTTCGGCACTGGAACAATGTTGGCCAACCAAGTCGGATATTCAGATACCAGCAGGAAGCCTGCGTCAATTTGCTTGGTGACCTCTTCCTTAATCTTGAGAGCCCAGTCCGGGTGGATT